>JAABOM020068166.1:0-38737 GCA_011800125.2 Solanum clarkiae | reverse complement strand
GATTTTTCTGTTAGGTCTTTTTAAATGTTTTACTGGTTTCCTAATTATCCTTAAAATTAGGTGGCGACTCTGTTTTCCTTTTAAATTTCAAAAATTGGTTTTTCTCAAAATAATTGAGTTTTAAACTGATTTTTTTATTATTCTATAAAAAGCCATTTTTCGGCATAACACCAAGCAAGTATCTTGCACCTTCAAACCATGTAACATGACACTATTCTTTTCCATGGAAAACCTCTAATTTTAGAAAAAATCTACAGAATTAGCAAAAAGAAAATCATTACTTCATCTATTTATATGTGAAATTGCTGAAAATAATTTAAAAATATTTTATGTGTTTTACCTTTCTTGATAGTCAATTTTTACGGTGCAACAACGAGTACATCGAGCAATATTATCTTTAACTTCAACTTTCTTATAGCATTTGGTGCATGATGCATACCATAGACCTATAGTCATTTAAAATTTATTAAATATAAATTTTAACATGATTCAAATTGTATTGAATTTATGGATATATTAGTCCAAATAAGTGTTATGGACTTATATAATTGTGTTAATCATTTAAGGTTAATAAATACAGATTTAATAAAAACTCATGTTAATTGATTTAGGCTATAAAAAAGAGTCAAAATTAATAAGCAATATTATTTCATCCAAGAGGCCCATCTTGGTGCCACGTGTCAAATGATGTGCCACGCCAAGTCAAACAAAGAAGCCAATAAGATCATACCATATGTCAAAATAACAAGGCCATTTCATTAAAGCCCTATATGCCACGTCACTTAAATCTGATTGGCTGAAGAGAAGTCTTTCTTATTATAATTTCTGTATTCTACAACTATAAATAGGGGTCTTCATAATTCAAAGAAAAGAGGAGAGAATTGTAACAAAAAGCTAGAGAAAGCTCATGGATCAAACGATGAAAATTTCTCTACAAAGTTCAAGAATTCAAACATTCAAGCATTCAAGTTCAAGAATGATCTTAAAAGCTCTTGAACTCAAGATCAAACTCAAGAACAAATTTAAGTTTCAAGAATAAGATCAAGAATAAATTCAAATTTCAAGATCGAGTTCAAGAACAAATTTTAGATTCGAGATCAAGCTCAAAAGCCCTTAAATTTACATTTAAAAACGAGAATCAGAGGATTTATAGAGATTGTAGCACTCACAATTTGAAATCAAATACTACAACTTGTTTGCAACATTTTTGTTTTTGATTGTTATTTTATCGACGTGAATTTTACCGTCTATAAATACTGGCACACCAAATGGGACAATATCTAATTCTTATCTTAACTTTTCAAGCATAAAAGAATATTCAAATGGCTTTCAAGAAGATTAACTCACAATTAACTTTAAGGCTGCTGACTCTAAGTTCTCTGCTAAAGTGGAGGGAATTCTTGGTGTTACCTTGGAAGTTTTGGTGCTATTACAAGGATCAAGGCCACTATGCTAGGACAACAAACACTTCATGTGTCGTCCATACCAATTTCTATCTTTGGGTCTTCAACTCCGAGAGGAGTAAAATCCTCTATAAATGCTGCGAATGGAGGAAACAATATTGCTGAAAAGATTAAAAGGACTTTAGCTTCACTTGAGCTTCCTGGTTCTAAGGACTCCATCATGAAGAAAGGCTTACATGATATGAGCCCCTTGAAGATTGACTCACAAAAAAGTCCATCACCAATGGTCATGCATGCAATGGTAACTGATGTTTCATCAACGGAGGAGCTACTTACGAATTTAGCCAAGATGATTGAAGGATTTACCAAGCATGTGCAAAGTCAAGAATCTCGCATTGACAAGGATAAGTATGAGGTCTCTACCAAGTCTTCCCACATGTATGCTAAGCCTTATACTGCAAGGATTGATAACCTCAAAATGCCTGCTGGTTATCAACCTCCAAAGTTCCAATAGTTTGAGGGCAAAGGAAATCCAAAGCAACATGTTGCGCACTTTGTAGAGACATGTAACAATGTTAGGATATATGGACACTAACTTGTCAAGCAATTCGTCCGCTCCTTAAAGGGAAACATATTTGATTGGTATATTGATCTTTAGCCTAATTCTATTGATAGTTGGGAGCAACTGGAACATGAGTTCCTTAATTGTTTCTACATCACAAAACATACTGTGAGCATGGTAGAGCTCATGAATACTCACCAGAGAAAAGATGACCTAGTCATTGATTTCATAAATTGATGGAGAAACGTGAGTTTAAATTGCAAAGATAGGCTTTGTGAAGCTTCTGCTATAGAAATATGTATCCAAAGGATGCATTAGGGGCTTCTCTACATCTTACAAGGAATCAAGCCTAAGTCATTTAAAGATTTGGCTACTTGTGCCCACGATATTGAGTTAAGCATGCCTTCTGTCAGAAAGGATGGGATGTTTGTTCATGATCCTCGTAAAGGGAAGGACAAATAGGATCCCAGGAAATTGAGCACATTTGTGCCTGGGAATGACAACAAAGAATCCATGAATGTTAATGTGCCTGTAAACTTTAATACTAAAGAAAGTAAGAAGCAAAGTGTAAAGACAACTTTTCAGGAGCATCCAAATTGAAAGTTAACCTCGAGGGAGATGTAAGAAAAGAATACCCTTTTCTGAATTCTGATGTTTCCTAAAATTTTTGACAAATTGGTTGAGCTAAAACTCATTGAGTCGACAGAGATGAAATGTTCTGATGAAACTAGGAAGACAGATGACCCAAATTATTATAAGTCTCATAGACTTCTAGGTCACCCTCTTGAAAATTTTTTTATCTCTAAGGATAAAGTTATGCAATTGACTAACGAAAATAAGATTGTCCTTGATGATGGAAAGGAAAGCTCTAATCAAATTTCTATCATATTCGGCTCGCTTGACCCAATCCAAATATGTGCATCTGAAGAAGAAGGGCCATTAGAGCAAAACAAAAGTCCCAAATTGACACAAATAATGACGAAGGTTGGATTCTTGTGACTAGGCGAAGATGCAACAAGACTAGTCCACAAAAAGAATCATTTGAGAAATCGATTAGACAAAAGATAGTGAGGAGATCAAAGAAGAAAAAGTCAGTAAAACACCCAAAGAGGTCAAATTAGAAGTACATCAATACCAAAAATAGCGATGTCCAGTGACTTTGAGGGAATTCCTACCAAGTTGGTTATGTATGGAGGCTATTCAAGTTAATGTTGAGGCGTTATGTTCCAGTGATGGCAAGGGAAAAGCAATGATTGAAACTCCACCAAAAATGTCTCTTTCTAACAAAGAAGAAACAAAAAGTGAGATCTTACGAAATATTTCTCTTGCGGACAAGGAAGAAGCGATAGGGAAATCCTATAGAAAGCATCCCCTCATCTTCTAAAAGTCTACAGAACCGCTTCTTCAAAAAGTACATGCATATGATAAAAATATCACATTTACAGATGATAATCTTCTATTTGGTGAAACTCTACATAATCGTCCTTTGTATATGGTGGGCCACGTGCTAGAGAAGAAGATAAATAGAATCTTGATAGATGAAGGGTCTGGGGTCAACATTCTTCCTATCCACACGATGAAAGAGCTTGGCATCATGACTTAAGAACTTAACGAAAGTTGTTTATTGATACAAGGGTTCAATTAAGGGGGGTAGAGGTTTATAGGTTGTATTAAGCTAGAAATTCATATGGATGATTTGTGATCAAGTGCATGAATGCATGAGATTGATGCTAAAAGACTTCATATAATATATTGCTTGGAAGGCCTTGGATGAATAAAAACAAAATTGTCTCATCTCCTTACTATTAATGCTTAAAGTACCTCAAAGATGGACTTGAAAGAAAAATAGTTGCTGACAATAATCCTTTCACTGAAGGCAAGTAATATTTTGCCGATGCAAAGTTCTATTTGAAGAGTTATGTTGTATAAGGGGTAAAGCCTGAAGGTTTCAAACCGACCAAGTCTGATAAGCTTAAAGGCCAAATAATCGATATGACCATTGGAAAGGGCAAAGTTAATATTGAGGAGCCTAGTACTTATCCAAATAAGGGGAAGATCATGCCCTCGAAAGGAAGGCCAACCTCTACACTTTGTTAAGTCCCAAAAGTGAAGAAAGAGGAGGGCCAATCATCAGGTATGCAAGGGAATGTGTTAGGAGGGTTGACTCTTCCTATCAAACAGATTGATGTAATACACTTGTCTTCAAAGTTCCTGGGAAGTTTTGTGGCTCAAAATCCACCAAAAGATGTGTCACTCCCTACAAAACATAGGCTCTGATCCAAATGCTTAATAGTTATTTGCAAAGGCTGGGTACAACCCAAATGAGCCATCTAGCCTAGGGAAACTTCCATCAGAAGGCACAACTAGGTATGCATGCAAAGGCTTGGGCTATATCCATCCAGCACTAGTTCACATCTCCATAAGAAGGGCAAGCAGTAACTACATTACTGTGGAAAACAAGTGTGCTTCTTCTAATAAAAGGCCTTCTATCTTTGACTGACTCAGATAGCCTACTGGGAGAACTTTTGTGTTCGAAAGGTTGGGTCCATTTAAAATGAGGAATAACAAGTATCAGAAAAGTTACTTAAAAGTAATGACACTTGCTTCACCTATAAATCAAAAGGATTTCAATAGTGTAATTCCTTCTAGGATGAAGCGACAGGTGGAACTCATATTTTTGTGTGAAGAGGTGCTAAAGGCGAAGGTTTATACCGTGGTTTATACCAAAGGTCATGAGAAAGATGAAGAAAGCGCAGGCTCCTCATGTCATGTTACAACTCAGATTGAGAATGATGCCGCCTGTCAAATGAAAATTAATGAAGAGTTGGGAGGTATTGTTTGGTGCAATTATATAACTATTAATGACAATGATCCACATGAAGAGGAGGATGCTAGAGAGATCCCACTAGAATTTTGAAGAAGGAGTGAAGACAATAAAAGATCCCTTAAAGGAAGTTAACCTTGGCACTGATAAACATCCAAGGATAACTTACTTGAGTGCTTTTCTAGAAGTTGATCAAGACATGACTTATATGAATATACTCAAATAATATAGGGATGTCTTCGCTTGGATCTAAAAAGAAATGCTTGGGTTAAATCCAAAATAGCACTCCATCTATTGGCATTCAAGCACGGTGCTCATCCTATCAACCAGGCTTAAAGATGTTTTAGGCCGACTTGGTTCTATTGATTGATAAAGAAGTTAACAAACTCACTGAGGCAGGTTATATTCGTGAAGTTAAATACCCCACATAGATTTATGGCATTTTTCCCATGAGCAAGAAAAATGGCTGAATTCGAATTTGTATTAACTTTAGAGACCTCAATAATGTGTGCCCTAAAGATGAGTTCCCATTGCCTATTCCAGAGCTAATGATTGATGCTACGACTGGTTATGAGGCAATGTCATTCGTCGATGGTTCTTTTGGCTATAACCAAATTTGAATGTCACCGAAGGATGAAGAATTCATAGTATTTTTCACACCTAAAGGTATTTATTGCTAAAAGGTAATGCCTTTTGGTTTAAAGAGTGTTGGTGCCACATATCAAAGGGTTATGCAAAATATATTTGATAACTTACTCCACAAAAATATCGAGTGTTATGTTGATGACTTGGTAGTGAAGTCGAAAAGGAGGAGTGACCATTTGAAAGACTTAAGAATGGTGTTTGAGTTGCTTCGAAGATATCTACTGAGGATGAACCATTAAAATGTGCCTTTGGGGTCACTTCTGAAAAGTTTCTTGGCTTCATTGTGTGGCATAGGGGAATTGAGATTGATCAAGCCAAAGTTGATGTAATTTTGAAGATACCTGAGCCTCGCAACATCCATGAGTTGAAAAGCCTTCAGGGAATGTTAGCCTACTTAAGGAGATTTATCTCAAATCTAGCTGGAAAATGCCAATAATTTAGTTATCTCATGAAGAAAGGGTCCCTTTCAAGTGGGATCAAACATGTAGCAAAATGTTTGAAAGTATAAATGTGTATCTGGCTAAACCTCCAGTTCTAGAAGCTACTATACTTAGAAAGATATTGATACTTTACATTATAGCATAAGAAAGGTCTGTAAGAGCCTTACTAGCTCAAGAAAATAGTGAAGGGAAAGAAAATTTCCTTTATTACTTGAGTAGGATGATGACACCAAATGAGCTGAATTATTCACCAATCAAGAAGTTGTATTTGGATCTAGTCTTTTCAATTCAGAAAATGAAGCACTATTTTCAAGCCGACATCATCCATCTTATTTCCAGGGCAAATCCCATCAGATTTTGTTATGTTGAAACTAGTCCTTAGTGACCGACTAGCAAGGTGGTACCTTCAATTTCAATAATTTTGAGATTGTGTACATTCCCTCAAAAGGCTATGAAAGGACAAGTATTAGCAGATTTTTTGATAGACCATCCTATACCAAACGATTGGGAATTGACTAATGAGCTTCACAACAAAGATGTTAGGCTATCGAGATTCTAACTCATTGGAAAATATACTTTGATGGGGCTAATCATGGAAGAGTTGGTGCAAGAATAGTATTTGTCACTTCACAAGGAGAAGTCTTACCATTCTCCTTCACATTGAAACAACATTGCTCCAACAATGTCGCAGAGTATCAAGCACTAATACTTGGACTAAAAAATGGCCATTAACATGAAGCAATTACAATTGCAAATATTTGGTGACTCACAATTGGATATCAAGCAACTTTTGGGAAGCTATGAGGTCAAAAAGTCTTAACTTCATCCCTGTTTCTGTTATGCCCAGAAGTTGATAGGATGACTCGGAGATGTGACTTTACAGCATATGCGAAGAAAAGAAAATAAAACAGTTGATACCTTAGCTGCTCTAGCCTCCACTCTAACTCTCCCATAGCAGACACAAGTTACTGTTTGTCAAAAATGGGTTATACCACCAAATAAAGATGAATATGAAGTAGAGAATCTCATTGCTATGACCGAGGTTGATAAAGATGATTGGAACTAAGCTATTATCGACTACTTATGTTGTGAGATACTCCTAGAAGATACAAGGAGAAGGATCGACCTTTAGCGTCAAGCACCCATTTTCTCTACTATAATGACACAAGGGAAAGCTCTTGTGGTGTTTGGGGGAGGAAGAAGTGGCGTAAGCCTTGCAAGAGGCACATTCTGGAGTATATGGATCATATCAGTCTAGACCGAAACTCCACTTTCAGATAAAAAGTATGGGGTATTATTGGCCAACTATGGTGAAAGATTTCTTAGACTACGCTCAAAGTTGCAAGGATTGCCAATTCCATGCTAATTTCATACATCAACCACTTGAAGTTTTAAACCCAACTATTGTATCGTGGCCATATGATGCTTGGGGATTAGATGTGGGTGGACCACTACCAAAATCTTCTGGTGGGAACTTATATATCTTGTTTGCGACAGATTACTTCTCAAAATGGGCAGAAATTATAGTACTAAGAAGTCAAGAAGGAGAATGTTGCGAACTTCATTCGAGTGAACATTGTCTATTGATTTGGCATTCCACGATACATAATAACGGACAATGGCAAGCCATTTGATAACAAGTTGATGAATAAGATATGTGATCTCTTTGGCTTTAAGCAGTGGAAATCCTCTATGTACAATGTTTCTGCCAATGGTCTAGCCGAGGCATTCAACAAGACTTTGTGTAATATATTGAAGAAAGTTATCTCTAAGTCCAAGAGAGATTGGCACAAAAGGATGAAATAAACCTTGTTGGCATATAAGATAACATACCGTACACAAACTCAAGCAACCCATATTCACTTGCTTTTGGAGTTGAGATAGTCTTGCCAATCGAGCGTCAAATACCTCCTTGAGACTGGCTATCCAAGAAGGGCTCACTGAAGAAGAAAATGCATGCCTACATCTTGTGGAATTCGAAGCACTTGATGAAAAGACTTTAGAATCCCAAAAAACCTTAAATGTTATCAAGCTCGTTTGTCTCGTGCTTTCAACAAAAAGGTTTGTTCGAGCTGTTTTAAAGTTGGAGACCAAGTCTTTGCAGTAAAAAGGCCCATTATCACTTTACGCAATTCCAGGGGCAAATTTACCTCGAAGTGGTATGGATCATATATGGTACCAGAAGTATACTCAAATGGTGCTTACAAGCTTGTCGATGCAGATGGAATAAAGATAGGTCCTATAACTGCAAATTTCTTAAGGGGTACTATCCTTAAGGCAAATGATGCTCCTTGAAGTACGAGTATAAAACTGCATGATACTCCTGGCCCATAAGAGTATAGATTGTGCATGACACCCTAATAAACAATGTGTCGGCTAAATTGAAAATCATGAAAGAGCCAGCCTAGGCAAAAGTTAGGACCAAAAAAAGAAAAAAAATCCCCCCCCCCCCGAACTACATTTTGACTTGATCTTCTTTATTGAGGTACGTAGGCTCTTAAAATTATATTCCTAGTTTAGTTGCACGAGTGTTAAAAAACTATATGTCATAACCTAATTCCTTATGGGGGAAAAGCCCTACGGAATGTGATCTTCTTCAATAGCATACGTGAGATCCCAAGTTTAATCATATTTATAGGTTGGAGTTTTCAAACTCCTCAAGTTTGCAAGTTAAAGTCCCTAGGTATACATGTTGGTTCTCAAAAGTAAGCATGTATGCAAGTGATGATCTTCAATCTTTCAAATTTATGTGTTGATACTCTTGAGATTTGTTGATTGTCTAAGCTAAAGCATTAAGTTCCATAAAGTTTGCAAAAATGAATGAGCAAGCTTTAAAAGAGGAGGAACTTTTATTATTTTCATTCTTATTAGCATTCCAAACGTGAATTAAATTTGAATTACTAAGGCTTGCAGCAAAAGAAGGCATGTGAAAAAATTTAAGTTAAAACCACAAATCCAAGATATGAGACAAAATAGTAGAGAAACTTTATTGATATAGAATTGACTAACATATAAATCTAAATCTTAAGAAGGTAAAGAAAGGAAGTAAAAAAAAAGAGGGGGGAGGGAGCTTAATCTAAGCATAATTTGTAGTTGATCAAATCTTGACAACTAGCCTCCAAGCTTTCTCTCTTATGCTCCAAGTTAGTCGAATCATCATTCGTAAAAAAGTCCATGTTGTTATAAGAGGACACTTCATTCTCGATAACTAAAATCTTGTCTCGAACGGGCAAATGCTGGAACAATTGATTGTGTTATGGTTTGCTTCATTTGATGGGTCGTGATGACATTCCTATGGTCCTCGGTAATGGTTTTGAAATGGGCCAATTTGATACTGTTTCCTGTAGGGTTAGAGTATCTCCCTCTTGGAAGCACTTACAACAACCTCAAGTTCCTCTCGCTTCGCTTGTAGAGTTGCTAACTTTCTTATGAACTTCTTTAAGGACTTTCTTTTAGAAGAAGCATGTTTATTCTTCTCATCCTCCTGTGCTCTAAGTGATTTAATACTCTCCTTGGCCTTGGAAAGCAACTCTAGCTTTTTATCTTCATGCACCTTATCTACAAAATTGGAGCGTTCTTGATCATAAGAGGCAGCAAGCTCAAAAAGAGAATCCACCAGATGCTTCAAGGATGAAAGATCTATGAAACACGTCTCACTCATCTCTTGGAGAACCTCATAAATATCTTCTTTGTAAGATGAAATTGAGTCTAGAGAAGTTCTAGAAAGTTTGCTATAAATCTCTTCCCAAAGGCCCAAGATGTAATTCTTTTTGTGAGTTGAGACAATACTTTTTCCTTCCAAAATAGACTTAGGCCCATTTGGCTTTGCAAACAGCAGAGGAGTACCATTCGAATCAAGGTTTAAAGCTTGACCATGAGAATGGGATGTAATTCTCTGGCCTTGTTCATTAGCTAAAGTTGACCCTACCTCGGGATTTGGTGTCGCGATAGACTCATCACTAAACTGTGGCCTCTCTTGTAGTTATTCCTTTAGATTCTCGACAACCTTTTCCTACACAAAATGTGAGAGAAGAAAGTTAGCAAACTACTTAACCATGATTTTTTTTTAAAAAAAAAAGATTTATGGTCAAAAGGAAAACCTCTTCACTCTGGATGACTAATCTTTTTGAAGGACCATAAATGCCCTGTTCTTCCGCGATCTCCTACCCAACAGCTTCAAACATAGTTGATTCGTGCCTTTTCCTCTTCTAGCATTGATCTCTATTGCTTCCAGCATTGATCTCCATTGCTGCTTTTGCTTGTCTCTCGAGAGTCTTGCCTTCTAGATAGAATAATTAAGGGGCATCTCTCTACACCAGTAGAGGTCCGTCCTACTTGTTTCTTAGATCCCTTAGAGGACTTGAGCCACTTATTTTTAGTTTGTGGAGCAAGTAGAGTATCAACTTGTAAGAGTGCCTCTCCAATATCTTGACTTTTTCCTTCTAGAGGAGGGGTGAATTCTAGACCAACTTTTTCACCAAAGATTCAAATTATCCTCAAGAAACTTCCCATGGGATCTTTCCCATCGAGAGGGGTATCGAATAGTAAAAAAATTCTTTGCAAAAGTGACCGTAGGTGGAAAGTTCAGCCTTGACATAGTAGTACACGGGATACAAATTCTGCAATACTTAAGTCCCTCATAAAAAGATTCAGCATGAATATCCTTTTCGAAATATCCGGGAATATCTTGATAAAATGCAAACTGACGACTAAATTGGTGGGGACTATATGGCTCGATGAAAAAGAAGTCTCCTCTCCTTAAGGTAAGATAATTAAAGTGGAGGCTGATAAAATAAGATGACTCCAACTCTAAAGCTTTGTTATCATCAAATAATAAGTTTGGTGAGGCCTATTAAGCATGGTCACATTCCACACAAAATTTTTACTCCGATGGACGTGCTTTCACACCTCATCTTTGTCAAAATATTTTGTAGCACCCTCGCCAAAATATGTCACTATCGGTAGGAGAAAAAATTCATCTGTAAGAATATAATGTGTCTTGAGGTAATAAGCAAGTCAACCATAGACATGATGAATAGGGAAAGAAACTTTAATGTGATCAAGCTGTGAAGAATTTGAAATCTTGTTTAAGCCATGATAGATGCTTGCTAAGATTGGGACGTGAGGCTAACCCTTTGACCATTCGCTATCAATCTGGCCATCTTAAAAGTTTCAGGCCGAATAAGGTTTTCTTCTTCTAAGGGAAATACAAAGGCACATAACCACTATGACAAAAAGGCTGCTAAATAAGTCTCATACTTTTGGTGTTTTACTCCAAGAATAGAAAATGTCATCTCTTGAGAGATTAACTATATGTTCACCTTTATTGATGTTGGGTTATGTGTAGATGATAGGTGTCGAGTCTTTTTCTCTTTCCTCGGGGGAGCTAGCTCATACTTGATGTCTTGTTTACACAAAAATTGTATCCATTCACTAAAAGAGGTCCTTGAGATATCACCCTTCTCCTTTCTAAGATGATGACAGGAAGCAAACAAATACTCATAAATTTGAAGAAGAAATGTATCCCTTTTGGAATCACGACCTGCAAGCTCTATGACATTAGGTATTACTTATTCATAAGGACACCCACTAATCCACAAACTGCCAAGAGTATACGAATCCCAAAGGGATATAGATGCCTCTCTAAGAGATATAGGTAGTGTATTTGTTTGTGGAAACCATGCCTCACAAAAGGCCTGCATGATATTGGAGTTTTGATCGTAGGTAAAAAGAGAAGCGAAGACAATATTTCGAAGGTTAGCATTTTTTAAACATTGCATATTCTTGCTAAAGGACATCTTATGTCCATTCCCAATATCTTGGGATATAATAATATTTACCTTAGAAAATTTTTTTATCTCCCCAACGTAATCCTTCTTGATTCATGTGATGCCCTATATTTGGAAGGGTGCTTGCAAGATTTGTGCCTTGAAGATTTGGTTTCTCAAGATACCATAATTTGGAAGCTTTGTTAGATGTGTGGCCACATTCTCAGGTCCAAGTTGCCTTATGAAGTGTGTTTCTAAAATCTTCGCCACACATCAGCATAACGACCAACTAAAGAATTTTCGACCAGAAGCTTGGTTTCTACTTTGCTATCTTGTGTTCCGATTATAGGTATTTAATCCAGAAGATGAGCAAGTGTAGACTTTGAAGAAAACCATTGTTCAAACTGCATAAAAAAGAAAAGTGTTACCTTTCATCAATAATGGCGAAAAAAAGGGAAAAGAATCAAAATAAAAGAATATGGATAATTGGGGTATTTGGGAACTTTGTAAAGCCTCAGATTAGGGGTCCCTTATGTTTAAAAATATTGGGAACTTTGTAAAGCCTCGAATTGGGGGTCCCTTATATTTAAACATTGAAAACTTTGTAAAGCCTCGAATTGGGGTCCCTCATGTTTAAACATTGAAAACTTTGTAAAGCCTCGAATTGGGGATCCTTTATGCTTAAACATTAAGAACATTGTAAAGTCTCGAATTAATGGTCCTTTATGTTTAAACATTAGAAATTTTGCAAAGCCTTGCATTGGGGGTCCCTTATGTTTAAACATTGGGAACTTTGTAAAGGCTCGCATTAGGGGTCACGTATGTTTAAACATTGGGATCTTTGTAAAGCCTCAAATTGATAGTCCCATATGTTTAAACATTGAGAGCTTTATAAATCCTCGCACTGGGTGTCCCTTATGTTTAAACATTGCGAACTTTATAAAGGCTCGCATTGGAGGTCACTTATGTTTAAACATTGGAAACTTTGTAAAACTTCGAATTGTGGTCCCTTATGCTTAAATATTGAGAACTTTGTAAAGCCTCGAATTGTCGGTCCCTTATGTTTAAACATGGAAACTTTGTAAAGCCTCGAATTGTCGGTCCCTTATATTTAAACATTAGGAATATTGTAAAGCCTCAAATTGATGATCTCAGGTGGGGACATAGAGCATATTTCTTCACACCTTGAGATCACATTCTTGTGTTATAGAATTCGCAAAACACAAATATTGTTCCCTTTGACCTACAAAAAAAACGGATGAATAAAAAAAGAAGAAGAAGAAAGTCATACCTCTACAAAGACACCTGGGGCTAGACTTCAATTTTGATTGAAAAATATGAAGAAGCATACTCCTATTTATAGAGTGCAATCTAAGAAGAAGAAAAAAGAAAAGAATGGAAAAAGGAAAAAAATAAAGGAGAAGAAGAAAAAAAAAGAAAAAGAGAAAAAGGAAAGAAAGAATAAGAAAAAAAAGTGGTCAGACCACTAAACCAGAAAAAAAAAAGAAGAAAGAAACAAAAGGAAAAAAGAAAAGAAAAAGGAAAAACAAAAGAAGTTCAAATTTCCTTTTTCAAATAAGGTAAAGTTGGAAATAATTTCCTTTTCTATGTAATATTATAATAATAAAGTTATAATGTTATGTCAATACCTTTTTATAATATTATAATGATTAATATTATAATGTTAAATTAATACTTCAAGTTTAGGCTTCAAACGATAAAATATTCTAACAGTACTTGAAGCAGGGGGCATTTGTAGTCATTTAAAATTTATTAAATATAAATTTTAAAATGATTCAAGTTATATTAAATTTATGGATATGTGTTATGGACTAATATAATTGGGTTAATCATTCAAGTCCAATAAATCCAGATTTAATTAAAATCCATGTTAATTGATTTGGACCACAATAAAAGAGTTCAAATTAATAAGCCCAATATTATTTCATCCAAGAGGCCCATCTTGGCACCACGTGTCAAATGATGTGGCACGCCAAGTCAAACAAAGAATACAATAAGATCATACCATGTGTCAAAATGACAAGCTCATTTCATTAAAGTCCAATATGCCATGTCACTTAAATCTGACTGGCTGAAGGAAAGTCTTTCCTATTATAATTCTTCTATTCTACAACTATAAATAGGGATTTTCATAATTCAAAGAAAAGAGGAGAGAATTCTAACAAAAAGCTAGAGAAAGTTCGTGGATCAAACGCTGCAAATTTATCTACAAAGTTCAAGAATTCAAACGTTCAAGTTCAAGAACAAGATTAAAAGCTCTTGAACTCAAGATCAAACTCAAGAACAAATTCAAGTTTCAAGAACAAGATCAAGAATAAATTCAAATTTTAAGTTCAAGTTCAAGAACAAATTTCAGATTCAAGATCAAGCTCAAGAACCCTTGAATTTACACTTGAAAAAGTGAGTCAGAGGATTTATAAAAATTATAACACTCATATTTTGAAATCAAATACTACAAGTAGTTTGCGATATTTTCGTTCTTGATTATTATTTTCTCGACGCAAATTTTATCGTCTACAGGGCCATCTATATTTATTATATTTTTTATTGTTGCATTAAAGTTGCAATATGTAACCTACAAATATATATATATATATATATATATATAAATGTGTTAGGGTTGATACATTTATAAAAAGAAGAAATTGTTTTTGAAATAGTTAAAAAAAATTGTACCTCTTTATTAGTGAACTAACCATGAGAGATATCCTCAATTTTTACTTCTTTATCTTGTTTTATTAGTAAGCTTGAGAGTAGAATAATGTCTATATTGTGCTCCCTTTTGACCTCAGACCTGCATATTAGAAAGCATAATAAGTATACTTTAATGCTGTTTATTACTTTGAATATTTAATAAAATACAATTCAATATTATCATTTCTGGAGAGCTATTACATTCTCAATAGTGGGATCTATCCACATACTACTGATAGATGTGAAAGTTATTCCAAAAATACCTTTATAAATATAAAAGAAGTTAGTGCATTAAAAAGTTATAAAGTTTATTATAAACACAACAATTAATATAGTTGTTACGCTCCGGGAGGGTACATAACACGTGACCGGCACCCAGAGAATATTGCTAGTCCCCAAATGAACCACCTGACCCCATCATAAATATTCAATAAATAAACTCTACAAATCAGTGGAAGACATACGGAAGTAAATGGGCACGTCAATCTTATCTCAAATAATATAATAAGTAAAAGGACTAGTAGAAAGAACTAGCTCAACAAATCTTAACAATCAACGTTCGACTCTAGTCTATGAAGCCTCTATTGCCATCAAATGGTGCCAATGACATACCCATGACTATCTCAATCAAAAATAGTCTATCAAGTCTAACTCTAAAGTAAGATGAAATAAAAGTAATGAATCCTTCGGAGTAGGGGAGGCTCACCAATTAACTGAACGTCCTAGATCCTCAACGATGTGCCTATTGATGATATCTAATCCTTGTATCTATATCATAAAATGATGCAATACTAAGTGACATCAGTACATGGAATGTACAATATGTAAAATAGTTGTATGAAACAAAAATAGGTAAAATAATATAGAAACAACAATCTACTAAGAATAATAATAATCAATATATCAAGTGTCTATCTAAAGCAAGAATAAAGAGTAGAAAAATGACTTATCTAACCGATCAAACCTCATCAGTCAAATCAGGCTCAGCTCAGAGGGACCCATCTCAACTTATCTCATCTCGGCTCGACTCGGAGTACTCAGTTTGAGAACTTTCTGGGAGTTTATCTTATCCAACAACAATCACTTATGAGCCAGTGATTGTACAACAATCTCGCTGATGTTACCACAACCATTCTGTACTTTTTAGGTAGGGAACAAATCAAAACCATATGGACAAGTCCAAATGGAGACACCAATCTATAATCCTCTATTGATTTTAGGGACTTCTAATCAAAGGGAACCTCAACATAATATGATGTAATGGTCCTAATCCTCACCTATGTGTTGCTACATAGTTTGACAAGTGCAAGTTGAATCAACTCTTACACTCTCAGTGCTCGATACTCCTACCAAGACTCAATGCTCATAAGACAATCCATCCAATCAATTCATCTCAATTAAATCATTTTAAATCAGCCTCATGGATGCACTCATCATTCAATCTGTCTCACAGAGAGTCTCATCATCTCATCAATCAATATCTCAATCAATAGCTCAAGGCTTAGAATAATCATTAGGAAACAATTGAATAGACAAATCATTAGAGTTCATTTGGAAGGTTCATGGACCATCAAGTACTACCAATCTATCACCATTCTCACGTTCTCAATCACAATTCACAATCGACCTAAATCAAGGCTCTAGACTCAATCCCTATTTTTATTTATACATGCTTTCAATAATCAACATATAGGGTTTATGTAATATCTCATGAAAAATAATGAATTCAAGACAACAAATTTGTGATGATCATCAACATATGAAAGTACATGTAATAAATATAATTTTTAAGAAAATAATCAAGAATCATGTATGTAGACTCATGGACCTTTAACTCTCTTCTAAGAGGTGTACATGGGAGAATAATCTTATGCTTTTAGTTTAGCCTTACATACCTGGGATGAAGCTATCAACAATCACCTTCAAGAATCTCCTCCAAATTCTTCAATCTTACGCTTTCCTCTTCTCTTCTCTCAAGCCCTAGTCTTTCAAATACTTAGAAAAGGACTTAGAATGGGGTTTAAAACCCTATTTACGCATGAAAACGACATAATTTGATCATGTTTTGAGTTTAGGAGGGGTTGGGAATTATCCGGAGTGCCCCTCATAAATTTTCAGAAAACTTTACACTATGGGAAAGCAGGTCCGCGATGCAGAACCGTCGTTCCCCTGTGTATTTTTTCGAAAACTTTACAAATGCATTTTCCAGTCTACATCAAAAATAATTTTTTTAAAAAAGTGCAGGTCCTCTATAGAGGCACGACCCGCCTCTATTTCATACTGTCACTAGAATTCGTTTCGGATAAAAAAATTATTTTTCGATCCGATTGCTCTAAAAATTGACTAGGACCATTTTCCCGCTTAATGTTTCGTGCTAATCGCAAATCCGATCTTGAATTTCCAAACAGAGCATGGGAAGATGCATTACACACACACCTCTATTCTAGGGGTATTTTGATAATTTTATCGAGTGTTATATCATCTACACCTTGGGATCATTCATCCTCGAATGATGAGTAAAGGCGGATATCAAAGCACGAATAGACTTGATACGCATCTCAACATTCACATCTATTAATCAAATTTTTGACTTCTCATCACTATCAACAATCTCTATTCAGACTCAAGAATAAACAATCAATTTAGTTAAGGATAAGGAAATTCTTCGACATTCTCATCACTTGGCACGAATAGGTGTGGATATTTTGCTTTCATCTATTCCTCAACGAATTGATTTCTCCACAGGATTTTGACTAAGGCTATCTCTTTGCTTCTCAGCTTGCGAACCTGACGAACAAGGATTTGGACCGAAATTTCTTTGTAGGTCAAGCTATCCTTCACTCCAATACTCTCCACAGGGATCAGCAAGTTAGGATCTCCTAAGCACTTCCTCATCATCGAAATGTAGAACACGGGATGGATTTCGTCTAACTCTGAAGGTAACTCTAACTCATTAGCAACCTTTCCAATTCTCTTCACAATTTGATAAGGTCCAATATAGTCTGTACTCAATTTACCCTTCTTCCCAAATCTTATGACACCCTTCATAGGTGATACTTTCAAATATACCCAAGCATCTACCTTGAACTCTAAATCTCTCCTCTACACATTGATGTAGGATTTCTGTGCAGTCTTCCACCGTTCTTTAATGACCTTAACCTTCTATATTGATTGGTGGATAAGATCAGGTCCAATCAACTAAGCCTCTCCAACTTCGAACCACCCAATTGGGGATCTACATCTCCTATCATACAAAGCTTCTTAGGGAGCCATCTGAATGCTTGCATGATAACTGTTGTTATATGCAAATTCAAACAAATGGTAGGTGATCATCCCAATTTTCCTTGAAATCAAGAACACAGGCTCTCAATATGTCTTCCAACCTCTGAATGACACGCTTTGCCGGACCATATGTCTGTGGATGAAAGGCTATACTCAAATTCACTTTAATACCCAGTCCTTTCTGGAAAGATCTCCAAAACAGGGAGGTGAATTGAGCTCCTCTGTCTGAGATGATGGACAGGGGAACCCCATACAACCTCACAATCTCTTGGATGTACAAATTGGCATACTCCTTCGCAGTATTCGTTGTCTTATCTGCTAAGAAGTGAGCCGACTTGGTCATTTGATCCACAATCACTCATATCGAGTCATATTACTTTCGAGATCTCGGTAGACCAGTAATGAAATCTATGTTGATCATCTCTCACATACATTTAGGAAACTCAAAGTTCTGAGCCAATCCACATGGCCTCTGATGCTGAACTTTCACTTGCTGACAATTCGGGCACTTTAAAACGAACTCAACAATATCCCTTTTTATTTCACTCCACCAATAGACTTCTCTCAATTCATGGTACATCTTGGTAGAGACATAATGAATGGAATATCTAGTGCTATGAGCATTAACCATGATTCTATCTCGAATACCATCAACATCTGCGACACACAATCTACTTTGGTATCTCAACACTCTGTCTCCCCCTTTAGAGAAGACCATCACTTTTTGTTTATGGACAACCTCCTTCAATTGGAGTATAATAGGATATCGATCTTTCTTTTCTTTCACCTCTGACACCAAAGGTGAAGCGGACCCATTCTGAATATTAACTCCTCCCCTATCATTCTCCTCAAGTTGAAATCCTAATCGGGCTAATCGATGCACTTCCTTTACTAGCTCCTTCTTTCCTTCCTCAACATAGGTTGTGCTACCCATTGACAACTTGCTAAGAGCGTCAGCAACAATGTAAGCTTTACCTGGATAGAAGAGAATTCTCATGTCATAATCCTTGAGCAACTCCAACCATCTTCTCTATTGTAGGTTAAGCTCTTTCTAATTGAAGACATACTGCAAGCTCTTGTGGTCAGTGAACACGTCTACATGCACTCCATACAAGTAGTGGTGCCAAATTTCAAGTGCAAATACCACTGCCGCCAACTCAATATCATAGGTCAGATAGTTCCTCTCCTGAATCTTAAGTTGTCTGGAAACATAGGCTGTCATATTCCCTCTCTGCATTAACACACATCCCAATCCAACTGTTGAAGCATCATAATAGATCACAAAGTCCTCTGTTCCATCGGGCAAGGTTAGAACTCGTGTAGCAGTCAGTCTCGTCTTCAACTCTTAGAAACTTTTCTCACATTCATCAGACCACTGGAACTTGACCTTTTTCTGAGTCAGCTTAGTCAATGGTGTGGATAAGAAAGAAAATCCCTCAACAAATTTGTGGTATTAGCCTGTCAACCCCAAGAAACTTCTTATGTCAGTCGGAGATATCGGTCTGGGTCAGTTCTTAATTGCTTCAATCTTCTAGGCATCCACTCGAATGTCATCACCGAAGCAATATGGCCTAGGACAGCCACTGACTTATGCCAGAATTCATATTTCAAGAATTTTGCATACAACTCATGGTCCTTAACTGTTTAGAGGACAATTCTGAGGTGATTTTCATGCTCCTCCTCATCTTTTGAATACACCAAAATGTCGTTGATGAACACAATCACAAATATATCAAGATAATGTCTGACCACTCTATTCATCAAATCTATGAAGGTTGTAGGTGCATTCGTCAACCTAAAGGACATGATCAAGAACTTAAAATGGCCATACCTTGTTCTAAAGGTTGTCTTTGGAATATCACATTCCCTCACTTTCAACTGATGGCATCCAAATCTAAGGTCTATCTTTAAGAAATAAGAGGCACCCTAAAGTTGGTCAAACAAATCACCTATCCTTGGGAGAGCATACTTATTCTTTATGGTGACCTCGTTCAATTGCATATAGTCAATACACATTCTGAGAGACCCATCTTTCTTTTGCATGAATAGGACAAGGTCACCCCAAGGAGAAACACTCGACCTTATAAAGTCATTCTCTAGCAAATCGTTCAATTGTTCTTTCAATTCTTTCAACTCAACGGGGGCCATCTTATAAGGTGGAATTGAGATAGGCTGGGTATCAAGAGAAATATCAATCCCAAAGTCAATCTCCCTATCAGGAGGGACTCCAGGCAGATCCTCGGGAAACATTTCAGAAAAATCATTCACAATCGGGACTGACTCAAGAGTAGGATACTCGACATCATTAGATTTAACCCTCACAAGGTGGTAGATACAATCGTTAGAAATCATCTTTCTAGATCTAAGATAGGTGATGAAATTTCTCTTAGGTGCTATGGAATTACCTTTCCCCTTTAAAACCGAGTCAGGCAGAAATTGGAACTTAACAGTTTGGGCTCTACAATCAATGGAGGCATAAAAGGCGTGACGCCAACCAATGCCAAAGATCAAATCAAAATCAATCATATCTAACTCAATCAGATCAATAATAGTATCCCTATGATGAATAGACACTACACAAGCTTTATAAACTCTCTCAGTCCGAATAGACTCACCCACTGGAGTAGAAACATCAAAGGGTTCAGGAAGACTCTCAAGGGTTCTATTAAAGCTATTGGCCACATAAGGAGTTACAAAATATAATATGGCACCAGGATCCATCATAACAATCAATAGAAAAGACTCGAATCATACCCATCACAACGTCTAGGGAGTTCTCCAATCATGTTGACTACCCATGGTATACAAATGGTTTGTAGCTCCTTTTGCACCTAACGTAGTACCTCTTTAGTTCCCTTTAGCTAGCAGGGCTGGTGCAGAAGATTGATCTCGGTCAACCCACTTTGGACAGTCTCTCAGATAGTGACCTGCTTGGCCAAACTTGTAGCATACATCACTCCCCTCACGGCATCTCCCCACGTGTAATTTACCATACTTGTGACATGCTGGCTACCCTATGAACCTTGAGCCACACTGGCTTGTGAATGAGATCCATGGGCTCCAACATTCTGGGACCTCTGATCATTTCGGACTCCAAGTGCAGGTGCACTAGCAAATGATGGTGTTGGAAGGTTTCCATTCCCCTTCTTTCTTATTTCTGAACTCCTCTTTACCATGCTACCTCTCCTCATCATCTTGTTGTACAAAAGTCATCAATCTCCCAATATCCGTGTCACTCACGAGAATTGCTACCCTCCCATCTCTCTTTGGCCCTCTATTCAACCTACCAACATACATCCCTATCCTCTCCCTTATATCAGCAACCATGTCCGGATCATAGCGAGGCAGTTTAGTAAACTTCAGCCCATACTCTTGCATAGTCATAGAGCCCTGTTTCAAGTTCAAGAACTCTCTTATGTTCACTTCTCTTTGTTCTCTTGGGAAGAAACAACCTAAGAAAGAGTCCTCGAACATAGCCCAAGTTAGCATGGGGGCATCCTCTCCTCTACTCTCCTTCCACTGGTCTAACCATAGTCTAGCCATTCTCTTTAATTGATAAGCACCCAGTTCCATTTGTCAGCATTAGCCACATACATTACCTAGAACACTTTCTGAAGCTCCTCCATATAGTTCTCAGGGTCTGTAATGGATGCAGACCCTGTCAGATGGATTCATCCACAAGAATTCCTGGACTTTATAAGTCTCATGGGTATCCTGTCGACCCACTCCTTGTCTCGCAGCCGGTGTTATGACAGCCTGGGCTAGATTTTGAATAGCCTGGTGAAGCTTAGCATTGGAGACCTCATCTTGCGGAGGCTACACATAACAGGCTAGTTGGTTTCACGGGCTCCTTATGTCCGTGAGGCTCGCGAGGGTTAACATGTTGTCTGGAAGGACGTCCTTTACCTTTGATGGCTCTTATGGGAGGCATAATCATAATTTTGCAATACGCAAAGCACAAATTAGAAGAGAACTTTCATAGAGCATAACTTTATAGCACGATTTAGAGCGTGAAAGAGGGGAAACAATTCCTAAATGTCCTATAGCCTCAAAATTACGGATGTGGAGTAATGACATCTGATGTTCACGCTCCAATAAGAAAGCAGTTGTTGTCAGTAATTAACCTAACCAAAGGTTAAGGTTGAATCCATAGGGAATACAGGACTTGACTACAAGACTTCACTACTACTCATTTCAAGCATCAATAACTAAAATCTCTAAATGGGAGGGGGGTTTATGATTCAAAAACAAACTAAAATAAGCACTAACTATAATGCAAAGAAACACTCAATTTTGGGGACAACTTGGGAATTGTGTTCCCCATGATTCGTCGACTCAATTACCCTAGAGAACGTAACTACAATTGGCGATTTGCATCGAGAACAGTAATTTAGGTTCTTCCATCCCTCTTGTGATGGTGAAGGTCGAATTTCACCATAGTAATTGGTCAGCAACCATGGCATGCCAACTAACCGTAACCTATTATCCCAGTCAACCTCCCCTTGGCCAGGCTTGGTTGATTAGACGAGAACACATTAATTGAATTCTGTCACCTTCTTCCTTTTCCTATTCGTCACTACCTTGGTCAGGATCGTGATAGTAGGTAGAGTTTGGTGTTGGCCACCACCAAACAACAACAATTATGAAAGAAAATAGACAATACATTCAAAACCCCAATCATAGAAATGTAAGAAACCTAGGTCATCTTAAGTCAACTACCCATGGTTCCCACAACTCCAAGTTGTGAGTTCTTAGCTACTTATGGCTAAGGAAAAACATTAAAAAATGTAAATAATAGACATAGTTGAGATTTTTATCAACACAATGAAATGTGAAGACACCACAAGTTGCAGACCCACAAGCTGGATAGATATCCAAAGTGTATAGCACAAGGTTTGCAATCCCCAAAATGGGTTTTCCAAGAGAATATAATAAACTAAGGTGAAACCCTAAAATATTCTCGAGAGAATATTCAAGAGAAATTTTTCTAAGTCTACAAGATGTTTGATATGAAATGAAAACCTAACTTAAAGTATTTATAGTGTGTACAAATAAACCCTAAAAATTATGCAGAAAAGACAACTGGCAGCTAGAATGCCCCGCAGATACGACTTCTAGGGTGACCTACGAGTCATATTCGGGGTCTCGTATCAGGTTTATAGCGTCTTGGACTCAATTGGTACGACCCATTGGTACGAGTCATTACTTAGGCTATGACTCATATGTTAGTGTCGTATTCTTGGTCTTCAGTTTTTTGGTCCAATATTTTTGCTCTTTGATTCTTGCCATGAGTCCACCTATACTAGTCGTAGTGTGTCTTATGACTCGTTGGATGTCCTTGTAGGAGCTACCTTCACTTGAAAGATTTCTGATTTTTGATCTCTATTTTTTGCTACGACACACCCTACGATGCGCAGCTTGAGCTACGACTCGTAGGTGGTCTCATATGGCCTGTGCTTCAGCAAAATCTGTAACTTTTCTTCAAAATTATGTCAACCTTGTAAGATCAACACAAAAACACATCAAAACCATAAAAAGTCGCTTTAAGAACTCACAAAATTGCTTGTTTAAGGCACCAAATATGTTGTATTGTGACAGTACATCAACACCCTCAACTTAGAATTGTTGCTTGACCTCAAGTGATGACTCAATCTACGCAGACAAAAAGAAATACATAGCAACTATACTAATGGAATATACATCAACTCCTCTGACTTAGGTACCCCACTACCATTTTCAAAATAGGATTTCAAAGTTGTTAAGAAAAACAAAAACACAATGACATACCTGGCAATCCAACTATGATAAGCAAAAGAGCATCAACCGTCCACAATCACTAGTTTAGTCATATGCTACTCAAGTGATACAAATGCCTTCACTAGAAAAAAGTCCCTTATACTCACTCAAAAACATTCAGAATTCAGCGACTGAGGAAACATTCTCACTCTCACAATTGAAATTCATGCACAATGACTAACACCATAAGCTTCCCCTATACTCATCTTTTGGCTTGGTGACAAAGTGGACTTGGATCACTTTAGGACTTAAGAGTTTGTAACATAGGTTCAGGGGGCTTTGATATGGCATTTTAAGCATTAGTGACTGAAAACTATCCTTGAACCATGCTTACCAATACTCTTTCCTTCTCAACCCATCTAATTTCACTAACACCTCCCTTATTCCCCCATTTCAAGCTTTTCTCGAGCTTTTTTTTTCTCTTTTCAGTTGTGCCTCCATTTTGAACTCATTTTTGCTAATCTTTGCAACTCAAGGCACTTTTTCTTTGTTTTTCTTCACTCGGCTCATGATTATTTACTTTATTTCTTTTCTCCCCAGCTAACTACCTCATTCTTGTTACTTTACCACAATAAGAGCCACCCTTAACTTAGGCTTTTAGCCTAAGGTGAAGTACACAATATTTATGCCTCAAACCAAGGCCACCAATACAGCCACCCGTAACTTAGTCTTTCAGCCTCAATCAAGGTTCACATGTTCAAGGATAGAACAGGGCCAATATCAAGGTATTTCATCAAATGAGGTAAGGTTAGCAAGGTGTCAAGAAAGAATGAGTACATGAAAAGCTCAAACATTTGGAACAAGGGATTCACTAGTTCATTTGGTAGGTAATTTAGGCAAAAGAGGGCTTACTATCAAAACAAAGGCCTGATATCACTTCCAAATCAACCAAATAACTAAACCAGTCTTAGAGTACTAGGGTAAGTTTTGAGTCCATACATGATATATGAATGCATCAAAATAAGCTCATAACACAAATGGCATTGCACACACAATCAAGTATAGACTCCCAGGTCATGCTTTTAGCCTTAGCTTACTTTCACCGTATCAGAACAAACATTGTCAGATACTCAAAATGTATGAATGAATTAACAACTACAATCCAAAAATTTTTGAGGGTACCTAATTTTTACCAAAAACTTAAAGAACAGTTAAGAACTATATATATGCCAACAGATAACATTACTATGCATTTACAAATTATCTACACTTCCTAAAACATGTTGGTTCAACAGAAAATTAAACATCTACAAGGAAAAAGAAACACGACAAGAAAACCTTAGGATAAAAAATAGGAGAAATTATGGACTTGAGGCTACTCAGACTTCACCTTAATCCATAACTTCTATCACCCCGCCAAAACATGATACTTTGTAATCAAAGTAAAAACACAAACTTAAGACAAGAAAATGAAAACATAACATAGATATATAGACATTAAAAACTAACAATTAACAAAACTAATATCCCAAAACACAACATCAGAACATTATCCAACAAAAATATCCAAAAACCAACAGAAAAACAATATTATCTAACACAAGGACAAAATATCCATAAAGCAAAATAAGAGTTAGGGTCAAAATGGGTCAAACATCGCGGGTGCTCAAGCACTCATCTCCAGCCAATCATCGGGGTCCTAGGGCTGTATCTCCTCTTCGGTTGCCTAGATTGTAGCTACTCCTTAGTTACCCTCTCCATGTAGGGTGTGCTCTTCTCTACCTCTCTAAATGGCCAGTAGTAGCGACTCCTGCAACACCTCCTCTGGTATGGGCTCCTCCTCAGGTCTTGGCCTCTTTAGGGTCAGCTTTGGATCATCATGCTTGAGGAGCCTCTTTCCACAGGTGTCCGGACGATCAGTGAACTAATAAAATGCCTTATCACCTACCAGTGCTACCCTTAGGGCTGGAATAAGGGCTGTCAACATCTGTAATAAGTCGGCCTTGAACTTGGCCAACTCCTCAGTAACCACACTCACGTCGGTATGGGTAGGTCCCTCAACCTCCTATGGATTCTAGTCTCAAATGTATCAATTTGGGAATCCACCATTCGGACTCTCTCATCAACTAAGTCTCAAGTGAATGTCTTCATCTTTTCCTCAGAGCCTAAAAAGTCTAATTAATCAATGACTGGACCAGTGTGGACAATTCACGTAGCCTGCCCTCTGCTACAACCACCCTGCATAATAAAGCCTGAAATACAACAACAAAAAAAGAGGGTCAACCTGTAAAGTTGATGCTGCTGGTGCTAGAGTGCTGGAGGATAATGTAGACTCGATCTCAACCGTTAGTGGTGACCTCTACAGTAGCTAGAGTAGTATCGGTAGTAGCTAGAGATGAACTTGGAATCTGAGGCTCTACCAGGAATAGCTCTGGCATAGGAGGTGTGAGAGCTCTCTATAGGGCTATTGGGTTTTCATCAGCCTTGATTAGGCTAGGGTCCATCGTACGCAAAGACTCTACATGAGGATCTAAGTGGAGAAAAACCCGTACACCAGCTTTCTTGCATAATCTATAAGTCAGAATGGGGAATGGCAATGCTTGCTAAGTGCGGACCGCTGACTCGTGGATTTGTTCTGCCATAACGCTAGCCCAATTAATGTCATACCCTGCCAAGATGCTCACCAACAACACAACCTCTCTAATGTGATCACATTATCCGTGAATGTGGGCCTGATGCGCCATCAGATAATAGACAACCAAAACTTTGCCTTAAATGAGAGATGGACCTTTAGAATATGCCTGGCATAGTTTGTAACCCATATCGGCTCAACACCTTCCTCACAAATTTCACCCGCTATCCACCTCAATAACTTTGTTCTCAGCCCAGCATTATTCTGATTAACTGCTTTCCTCATGTCTGCCATCCAATGATCATATTCTACTACGGAGTGTGGATTTCTATAATTAAGTCCGAATTGCACCCTTCCAATAGTTTCTACTGATATGTTGACAACTTGACCCCTTACCATGACTTCACTCAACCTGGTGCATCAATGGGATTTATAAGCCTCGGAAGGTTGCCATGTACAGTAGCATAGTAAGAGGCATAGAATTCTCGGACCAGGTAAGGGGCATACTTCCCCAGCACTTGTGATGACCATCCTAACCCATGGTGGTCAATATCAGCTTCTAAACCTGGCATACCTTTCAATCCTGAGTCTTTCTACCTTACTTCCTCATGAAATCTCTGCACCGGCCTCCCTCGACTCTTAGGTTCCAGTCCCTTATCATAGATCTCTTTAATTCTAGGAACATGCCATCTTGTGTTTTGCGAGTCGGTGGAGGTGACGGTGTAAGAAGAATCAGCTGGCTATGGGGGAGTGGCCTCTTCTGCTTGAGCCTGAGACACTTCAAGAGAAATAGAACTAGAAGTGGAGTCATCATCATCTGACACGTCTTCTTCACCCTCCTCATCAGACTAGGAGGAGTTATCCCCGTCCATTGGTATTCTGGTTGAGTGTGATCATCTTAATGTCACATTAGCCTTAGGGTTAGGGTGCACATTCATCTATTCAATTAACTACTCCTCCTCGGAGGGCTCATCCCTTAGGCGATGACCTTAAACAGAGGCAACACCCCTTTGGCCTCTTGAAGACATTATCTCTGAAAAATTGTCAACATGTTAAAGCATGAGTCCCATGATGTTTTGTTTCAATTAAACAAGTAACAAATGAAACAATCAAACAAGAATATTAAGATTACAAACAACAACATTACCCCCAATGCCTCAAAGGCTCCCGCTCATTGCGGGGTAAAGAGGGGTCGGATGTACGCAGCCTGACCCCTATGCTTAAAAGCATAGCGCGACTGTTTCCGGATGACCCATGATGAGCGTCGAAAGTTGCATTGACAAACTGCTACTTCACAATTAAAAGAAGCGCAGATAGTTTGAAGAACCATTTTGCTTTATTCCATCATACCCCAAAGCCAAAAAATAGTGAATCTTTGGCTCCATCCAAGATTGATGAAAAAAACAAGAATATTAAGATTACTTAATTAAAAACAAACTGAACCAAGTGTAGGGCTGCAGATACGAGGTGCAAGTACGACTTATATGGAGGCCCATGAGTCATACTGCAGCCTCATTGAACTAAGAAAATAGATAAAAATGTATTCTGGAATCAGGTACGAGGCGCAGGTATGACTCATAGGGTTAACTACGAGTTGTAGTCTTGACTTGTATCTCATTCTATAGATATTTTGAGAATTTAGATTTGGGCCACGAGACCACAATTACGACTCGTAACAGGTGCTACAAGTCTTAGGTGAATGTCGCGTGGAAAAGGTTAAGGCACCATGGATGACTGTTGCCTTCTACGAAGGGCCACTACGAATCGTAGAGAGAACTACGACTCATAGTGGGTCCTTGTAGCAGAAATCATAGCCCGTCGGGTGTCTCTAACCTTTCCAAAAAGACCAACAACAAATCAAGAAAGCATTAGAGGTTACAAACACAAAGGTATAGGCGATACAGTAGTAAACATAAATATCCTTCATTACCAAATGTATCAAAACAAAGCACGAATTTTTTCCCTAACAGTTCAAAATTCCTCTAAGATTGTCAACATCAACGCACACTGAAAATAAAACTACAACACCCCTCAACCTAATAACTTCAGTCCCACGTGATCTTCATAATGATCCATAAAATACACAACAAAAGTACATGGTCATAATATTAGATATCAAAATCACCAAACAAGGACAAAATTCAACACTCGGCCTTTTACAAAGACATAAACAATTGCATACCACATTCTTCTTACTATCACAGGAACCTTTTCATGGTTATGCTAATCATGATCCTGAGGCCTTCATTCAATCATCCACAAGACAAGGATTTTTAGAGACAAACTGAATTTAACCGGTAGAACTTACCAAATGAATGTGTGAATGTATGATGAGAAGAAGAAAAATTGGAAGAGTTCTTGGTTCACAATTTATTTGCTGGGGAATTATAATAGGTGAAAGATGTAAAGATGAATGAAATAGTGAAAGAGAATGATGGGGGGAGTTATAAACTGAAAGGGGATGCTTTATGAAGGGACATGAAGAGTCAGGAGATGTTAGTCTCTTAATATTCAAAACAATTTGCCCTTTAAAATTTTGCAGACTGGTCTTACGAGACCCCGACTATGAGTTTTATGAAGTCATATGACTCGTAGGCCCGATCTCGTAGTAGACCCAACACTTAAAATAATTACGATTTCATACCTGAGCACTACGAACCCCACCTACGACATATAAGGGACCCTGCGAATTGTAAGGTTGGCTCATAGTGTGTGTGCCAACTTCTGGTACTCACTGTTTCCCTCTACGAGGCATGAATATGAGCCATAACATTCACTACGACTCGTAGGCCTGCTCGTAGAAGCTGCATCCAAGCATAATTTTTTCTTTCTTCAGTTCTTGGTTTGTTCCTGCAACCTATTACTTAAAATACACCAAAATGCCAATTGATACAACTGGTTCAAAGTCTCAACAACCATAACACAATATTAAATCATCAACCAACAAGTTAAATACGATAAAATGTTTCAAAATAAACCAACACACAAAAGAAGCTTGGGTTGCCTCCCAAGAAGCGTCTTGTTTAACTTTGTGGCTCGACTTTGTCATCATGATAATAACACTTCTCAGTGGGTCTTATTGTTGCTCCATCCAATCCTCCTTTGCTCATCCTGCACCTCCTCAAGCTTCTCAGCAAGCTGCTCCATCCTATCTCCAAGACTTTGCATTGATATAGTTTGTTGTTCTACTTTGTAGTTACATTTGAGGACATCAAACTTTATCTCCCAAACAATGTCATCTTGTTCAATCACCTTAATGAGGACTTGTTCAAGCATATGCTCAATTTGGGTTAGTTTATCTGTGATACAAAGCTGGTATGGTAGCCTCGTCCAATGTGCAACATTTTCTATTTTGGGTTTACTTGAGGCTCCTGTAGATACACTAGTAGATGGTCTGACTTGCTCTTGAAGGGGTTGGTAGACTTGGGAAATTAGATAGCTTGTCCATACTCTCTGATCTCATTAAATGGTCATCTTATGAACTCCCAACACCCCTCCAAACAATGTATCATCTTGCCCTTATTGCTTAGAGGTTAATGCTCGGTAGAAGCTAGCCACCAATTCATCATCAGTCGGACCATGGTTCTGATTTGCTTTCAAGCACAGCTTGTACCTTTCCCAAGCCACTACCAAAGATTTTCCTGGCATTCTTTTGAAATTACAGATGTTGTTCTGTAGCTTTTTCTTGTTGGACTCCTTATAAAAGTTCATGACGAAGACTCTCTATACTTCCCCCACCCCCCAAGTTAGAGCAAGTATCGTGTGGGAGAATTGACCACCATTCCATAGCTTCACTCCGGAGAGTCATGGTGAAAACCTGAAGACCCATGGCCTCCCAAGCAAGATGTCTTATCCCAAGGACCTCCCTCAACATTTGAGTGAAATTCTATAGATGGATTTGGGGATCTTCGGACTCTTGCCCATAAAATAGAGCGCACCTCTGCAAAGTTTTCAACAAGTCATTTGCAATGTAGAACTTTTGTTCAGTCATAGTGCCAGCTACCCTGCACCTAAAATCAACTAAAAAAAACAAACCAAAAAAATTAAAATATAGGAGATTTCAAAAATCAACACTATAACTAACTAATAGTGAAATCAAATCAAAACCTAGTCGTATTCCCCGACAACGGCACCATAATTTTTATGACATCTGATGTTCATTCTCTAATAAGAAAGTGATCGTTGTCAGCAATTAACCTAACCTAAGGTTAGAGTCGAATCGACAGGGAATACAGGGCTTGACTGCAAGACGTCACTACTAATCATTTCAAGCATCAATAACTAAAATCTCTAAATGGAGGGGGGGAGTTTGTGATTCAAAAACAAAATAAAATAAATACTAACTATAACATAAGGAAACACTCAATTTTAGGGATAACTTGGGAATTGTGTTCCCCATGGTTCGTCGACTCGATTACCCTAGATAATATAACTACAATTGGTGATTTGCATGCAGGACAGTAACTTAGGTTCTTCCAGTACTCTTGCGAAGGTGAAGGTCGAATTTTACCATGACGCTTGGTCGGCAACCATGGCGTGCCAACTAACCATTACCTATTGTCCCAGTCAACCTCCCCTTAGTCAGGCTTGGTTGATTAGATGAGAACACATCAATTGAATTCTGTCATCTACTTCTCTTTTCTATTCGTCACTACTTTGGTCGGGATCATGATAGTAGGCGGATCTTGTTTTACCAACACAATGAAAAGTGAAGACACCACAAGTTGCAAACCCACAAGCTTGATAGATATCCAAAGTGTACAGCACAAGGTTTGCAGTCCCAAAAATATGTTTACTAAGAGAATATAATAAACTAAGGTGAAACCCTAATATATTCTTGAGAGAAAGAGCAATTTTCTAAGTCTAGAAGATGTCTAATAGAAAATGAAAACCTAACTTAAAGTATTTATAGTGTGCACAAATAAATCCTAAAAATTAAGCAGAAAAGACAACTAGCAGCTAATATGCCTCACATATACTACTCGTAGGGTGACCTACAAATCGTAATCGGGTCTCGTATCAGGTTCTTGGCATTTTGGACTCAACTGGTACGACCCACTGGTACGAGTCGTTGCTTAGGCTATGACTTGTATGTTCATCTCATATTCTTGGTCTTCAGTTTTTTGGTCCAATATTTTGGCTCTCTGATTCTTGCCACGAGTCCACCTATATGAGTCATAGTGTGTCTTACAACTCATTGAATATCCTTGTAAGAGTGACCTTCACTTGGCAGATTTCTTATTTTTGGTCTCTTTTTCTTGCTATGACACATCCTACGACTCGTAGCTTGAGCTGCGACTCGTAGGTGGTCTCGTATGGCCTATGCTTCAGCAAAATCTGTAACTTTTCTTCAAAATCATGCCAACCTAACTTTTTTGCAATATCAACACAAAACCACATCAAAACCATAAAAAGTCACTTTAAGAACTCACAAAATCTCTTGTTTCAGGTACCAAATGTGTTGTATTTTGACAGCACATCATGGAGTTCTTCATACCAATAATAAGGACTCTACTAGCCACGGCTTTATAGACTCCGTAGGACACTTGAACGCGTTCTCTAATAGCAAATTTGTCATGCCCTATGAGGGTACCTAAGATGTGGACGGCACCCAAGACTATTATTAGTCCCCAAGCGAACAACCTGGCCTCATCATAACTCATCTAATCTCACCTCGACTCGGAGTACTCAGTTTGGGAACTTTTTGGGAGTTTCTCTTATCCGACAGCAATTACTTATTAGCCAGTGATTGTATAACAATCTCGCTGCTGTTGCCACAATCGTTCCGTACTTGCCTAGTAGGGAATGAATCGAAAACATATGGACAAGTCCAAATGGAGACAACAATCTATAAGTCCTCTATTGATTTCAAGGACTTCTTATTAGAGGGAACCTCAACATAATATGATGTATCCTCACCTACACTTTGCTACGTGGTTTGACAAGCGCGAGTTGACTTAACTCTTATTTTTTGATTCTCGATACTCCTCATAAGACTCAATACTCATAAGACAATTCATCCAATCAAATCATCTCAATCAACTCATCTCAAATCAGCTTCATAGATGTGTCATTCAATCAGTCTCATAGAGACTCTCATCATCTCATCAATCAATATCTCAATCAAAAGCTCAAGGGTTAGAATAATTATTAGGAAACAATTGAATAGAAAAATCATTACAGCTCATTTGGGGAGGCTCATGGAACATCAAGTACTACCAATCTATCATCCTTATCACGTTCTCAACCACAATTCACAATCGACCTTCTCAATCAAGGCTCTAGACTCAATCCCTTTCTTCATTCATTCATGCTTTCAATAATCAGCACATAGCTTTATGCAATATCTCATGAAAAGTAATCAATTCAAAAAAATAAGTTTATGATGATCATCAACATATGAAAGTATATATAATAAATATAATTTTCAAAAAAAGAATCAAGAATCATATATGTAGAATCATGGACCTTCAACTTCTTCTAAGACTATCTATGGGGCACACGGGAGAGAAATCCTATGCTTTTGGTTTAGCCTTACATACCTGGGATGAAGCTATCAATAATTACCTTCAAGAATGTCCTTCAAATTCTTCAATCTTACGCTTCTCTCTTCTCTTCTCTCAAACCCTAATCTTTCAAATAGTTAGAAAAAGACTTAGAATGGGGTTTAAGACCCTATTTACACATCAAAATGACCTAATTTGATTATGTTTTGGGTTGAGGGGTTGAGAATTGTTCAGAATACCCCTCATAAATTTTCAAAAAATTTTACACTACGGGAAAGCAAGTCCGCGATGCAGACTCGTCGCCCCCTGTGTATTTTTTTAGAAAATTTTCCAAATTAGTTTTCCAATCTCTGGCAAAAAATTTTTTTAAAAAAATAAGTATTGTCCGCTATTGAGGCCTGACATGCCTCTGTCGCACACTATCACTAGAATTCGTTTTGAATCAAAAAATTATTTTTCGATCTGCTTGCTTAAAAAATCGACTAAGACCATTTTTCGCTTAATTTTTGGTGCTGATCACAAATCCAGACTCAAATTTTCAAATGGAGCATGAGAAGATGCATTACGTGCTGCCCTCTATTCTAGAGGTATTTCGGTAATTTTACCGAGTGTTACAATAATACCTTGGTATTATTTGGTTCTAATATCAGAAAATGCTATTACATGTCTTTCAATATTCAACTTTTATAGCAATTCCGTATCTATTTCTGATGATTTACCCCACAAAGTTATTATTTTTTTGTCACATCTGAATTTGATAACTACATATATAAGTATGAATTTTGAAAATTATAATAGAAGATTTTTTTTAAAGCTAAGATTATTTGCAGTTTTCATAATAATTTTTAACTTTCTTCTCATTCATAAGTATGATTTCGCTTCGTTTTGTTTTTTCTCTAATTAAGATCTTTGAACTTTCAAATATTCTAAATATATCTAAAAAAAAAAAGATTACGAATAATTGTTAAAGTAAGAGAAACATATTATTTGTATATTAGATAGTTGATAAAATCTGAAAGACTTACCCAAGTATATCCCCTCGATATGTAATGTTGTATCTTCAAATGAAATAAAATTATTTGAAAATGAGACAGTATAAAACTGATAGTTGCAGTACTGAACTATATTGTTATTGACGAATCCAATCTCAATCTCTTTTATCGATACAAAATTTGGATTAGCACACTTAATGTGTCCATTTATGATAAAATAAACTTTGCCTTGTTGCAATTTTTCGTTTCACTTTGCAACATGATTGTTAATAAGTATAGCATTAACTTTTGTGCATTGTTAAAAAATTAAATGGTAACAACTAAAATATATATGTAACGTTAAATATAAAAAAATAAAGAAAAAACTATTAGCTCTTCATCAACAAATGTTAAAGTCTGTTGAGTGCCTTCATTGGTGCCTTTTTTATATGTTTTATTGGTCCATTACCAATAAGTAAGATTTTTATTATCCAGTAAGAATCTTACTTTTTAAGATATTAATTTTCACAACTTCATTGATCAAGTCCTTCCAGAATCCATTGCAAGATTGTCTAAATTATTGAAAAAAATAATAATAAGAAGAAGAATATATGAATTTATAATATAAAAAAATTATAAGATGAAGAAGTATTACCTTACTTGAGATATTACTTTACGTGAATAGATGAAACTTGTTAGTAGATATACATGTTAGAAACAAAATAATAGAAATTTCTAAATTAAATAACAAAAATTTATTGGACTAAACAAAGATAATAATATAATTTGAATGAAGCAAGTTAAGTTGGCATAACAACTAATATTATTTTCTTTAAATTCAATGTAATGCCTATTCAAATTACCAAATTACCCCTAGAGAAGAGACGTGCACATGACGCATCTTCTCAAGCTCCAATGAAAAGTTCGAGACCGGATTTGCAATTAGCACGAAACATTGAGCGGAAAAATGGTCTCGGTCGGATTTTAGAGCGATTGGATTAAAAGATAATTTTTTAATGCAAATCGAAAAATAGTATTGATGCATGCCCAAGGCGCGACACACCTGGGACGTGCACTCACACTTATTTTTTTAAGAATTTTCAACAGGAATTGAAAACTCGTTCGGAGAATTTTTGAAAGAAAATACACAGATATGCGCCCGGAGCGCGTCGCGAACCAGTGCAAATTCCAAGGTGAATTTTTCTTTTAACTCAGAGAGAGCATTTTGGACCTTTCCCAAACCCTCTCAAGTTTAATAAACAAGTATTATGGTCATTTTTCTTAGATTAGGGCTTTCAAAAACCTATTTTTTTACTTAACTTCTAGAGGAAAAAAATCTTGAGAGAAGGAGAAGAGGAAGCTTAGGATCTTGAAGTTGGGTAAATTTCTTGTCAAGATTTGTGCTAATCTTCATCACATGTATGTAAGACTAATTTAAAACATGAAATTGTTCTTCCATTTGCCCCTTAATTAAATTAAACTAATAGATGAATGTATTGAGTGTTCAAGTATGGATTTCTTGAGTATTTTCATATAAAGTATACCATCTCTTGTAAATTTTTATGATCATCAAAACTTAATCATACATGTTTTATTATGAAGTATTTTATACCACTCTATATATTTTGTTAAAGATTGCAAGAATGAACTTAGGAGATGGGTCTAGAGCCTTGGTAGTATGAATGTACTTGTTGTTTAAGGGTTGTGGTCCTAAGCTGAGAGTGTTGATGATGATGTTGATGAGATTGATGTCCTTAGAGTCCTAAAGATCTTGAAAATTAATTCTAAAAAAAGAATGTTCTGAGCCTAAGAGTTGATAGTTGATGTAATGAGTTGAGTTAATGATGTCCAATGAGTCTAGGTGAAGAGTAATCCTAATGATTGACTTCTTATGATCATGTTGAGTCCTGTGAGAAGTATTAAGTACCAACATGAGTAAGAGTAATCCCCATTCGCACTCATTAACTACGCGGCTAGCGTAGGAGAGAATTGAGCCGTAAATTTGGATGTTTCCTTAGTCCCAACAAAGGACTTGATTCCTAAAAAGGACTTGATGTTCTTTAATTGTGGATTCAGAGATGTGATGTCCTTTAACACGACAAGGTACTGGATGGATGTGGCAATATCATCATTTCGTTATATCATCACCCGCTCATAGGTGATGGTTGTCAATTAGAGAAACTCCCAGATAGGTCCCATACTGATAGTACTCTGATGTTGATGTGATGGTATGAGTCTTGATTCATATTGATGAGTTATTGCCTACTCCTTATCCTGAGCTGAGATGAGTATCTTATGAGTTGATGTTATTTCATGATATCCTACCCATATTTTTTACATTTATTCATTTTACATACTGTACATTCTATGTACTAACGCCATTTGGCGCTACATCTTTTTATGATGCTGATACAGCAAATAGAGGACTTCAGCAGGCAAATCATTGAGGTTTAGAGTTCCAGAGATTGGTGAGTCCTTCCCTACCTTCGGAGGATACTGTTTGTTTCCTTTCAGATGATTTGAGTCTATTCTATTGAGTTTGTGGTAGCCATGGCCTGTCATGGTACCTTCTTAGACTGTAGAAGTAGAGGCTTCATAGACATAGAGATGATGTTTTGGTGTTGGGATCTTTCCCTTTTTAAACTGGGTTTTCTTAATTCTATTTTATGTCATGGATGTAAGATTAGACTTTAGGCCTATGGCTCTTATTCTTGACATAGATGTTACAGAGCTGAGTTGCCCATTATTACATATCTTATATTCTGCTGATTTCCATTGTACAACTGATTGAATGACTGTCTTGAGATTGAGTGGTTCGCATGGGGACTAGCTATAGTCTCCGAGTGTAGGACACATCTAGGGTACCCTCCCGGGGTGTGAAAAACTTGGTATCAGAGCACAGTGTTCAAGTATCCTAGGGAGTCTATGAAGTCTTGTCTAGTAGAGTCTTGGTTATGGGTGTGTTGTTCATCACACTTCATAAGCAGGAGACTATAGGACATTAGGAATGGTTAACCTTCTTCGTTATTTTGAGTTCGTGCGATAGAGTTTAACTCTATGAAAATCTTTTCTAACTCGTGCACTACGTATTTGCAGATCATGCCTCCTAAACATACTATTGCCTGAAGAGATGCCTCAGCTCCAACTGCTGATAATTCCCCACCAAAGGTCCCTACTCAGACGGGAACAAGGAGACGAGGTCGGCCTGCCAGAACTGCTGAGGTACCATAGGCACCTCCTGCACAGCCAGCCTCCACTGCAGAGGCAAACATTAGGGGAGCCATTACTATGCTCACTCAGCTAGTAGCCTCCCAGAATAACAGCCGAGGTCCCAAGCCCGTAGCTCTAGCTCTCAAGAGCCCATTGCTGCAACCAGGCTCAGAGACTTTTTGAGAATGAACCCGCGAGCTTACACAAGGTCAAAAGATGAGGAGGATTCGCAGAAATTTATCAACAAGATGTGCAAGGCATAAGGGCTATGCATATGACTGAGGTTGAAGGAGTCTAGCTTGCCTCCTATCAGCTTAAAAATGTTGCCAATGTCTGGTATAACCATTAGGAGTATAGTCAAGGTAAGGATGTTGAGAATGTTGTTGTACAGATGAGTTTGAGACTACTTTCCTCGATAACTTCTTTCCCTAAGAGTTGAGAAAGGCAAAGGTCAATGAGTTTGTGAAGCTAAAGCAAGAGGGGATGACTGTCAAAGAGTACAACCTCAACTTTATTAAGCTGACCAGATATTCTCTAGAGATGGTCCAAGACATGAGGGCAAAGATGAGAAAGTCTGTGTCTAAGTTGGGCAGGCATGTGAAAAAGGAGTGCAAAGCAGCATTGCTAATCTCCGGTGAGGATATATCGAGGATTATGGTTTATGCCCAGCAAACCGAGGAGGATGAGAAGAAAGATAGAAAAGAGAATATGAGTAAGAAAGCCAAATCAGCAGGGCATGAGCCTAGCCAGTAGAAGCAGAATACGGCTGATAAATCCTACTTCCATAATAGCTCTTCCAGCTATGCACCCTCTACATCAAGCGCATCCATGCAACAAAACAAGTATGATCAAAAGTATTATAGTCACTAGAATCTTAAGGCTCAGAGTTCTCAATCCTAAGTTAGTGTGACCCAAGGTTCGAAGGGAAACCCACCCCATGGCAAGTGTGGCAGACTGCAACTAGGTGAGAGTCGCGAGGGCACAAATGCTTATTATAAGTATGGCAGACTGGTCACTTCTAAAATGAGTTTCCTATGAGAAGATGGGGTGATGGAAGTAATAAAGCATAGTCCTCTAAAGCACCCCCAACTGGAAATTATCAGAGGGGTACCACTACGGGTGTAGGAGGTGGGACAAACCACCTTTATGCAATGGGCAATCGCCAAGACCAAGAGGTGGCACCAGTTGTTGTCACGGGTATGCTTCGAGTCTTTACTTTTGATTATTATGCATTGCTTGACCCGGGTTCCACTCTATCTTTTGTGACTCCCTATGTGATTAGTAGGTTTGAGATTCTTCTAGAGTGTTTGCTTGAACCTTTTTTGTTTCCATTCCTACTGGTGAGTCTATCCTAGCTAAGAGGGTCTATAAAGATTGTGTATCTATCTATGATAGGGATACCTTGGCTGACTTGGTAGAGTTGGAGATGGTGGATTTTGTTATGATCCTTGGCATGGATTGACTTTATGCCTCCGTTAATTATAGGACCCGAATTGTAAGTTCCAATTCCCTAATGAGCTAATCTTAAAGTGGAAGGGGAGTTTTGTTGCACCTAAGGGCAAGTTTATCTCCTATCTTAGAGCAAAAAGTTAATATCTAAGAGCTATATTTACCATCTCGTGCTATTTAAGTCTGATGATGTTGAGCCTCCTGCTCTAAAGTCAATCCCGATTGTAAATGTGTTCCCTGAGGATCTACCTGGAGTCCCTCCTGACAGGGAGATTGACTTTAGGATTGATGTTCTTCACAATACCCAACCTATCTCAATTCTACCTTATAGGATAGCCCCTGGTGAATTGTCACGACCCAATCCAGGGGCCGTGACTGGAGCCGATCGGGCACCCAAACCATACCGGACCTAATTCTCGATCGCCCAATTTACGAATTCTGCCAAAATTTTGGCAGAGTTTCCCCTGTTTTACTGACTAACCGCACCTGTAGGAAAACTCAGCAGCTCCCAGACAATAGTATAATAACATAACCATAATGTACTAATACATATACGCGGCCCGATAAGGTTTCCGCTGCGGTCCTGCCGCCTAA
>JAABOM020068161.1:0-38755 GCA_011800125.2 Solanum clarkiae | reverse complement strand
ATTATAACATAGATATATATACATACATTCAATAAAAATCAAAAATAAACATCCAAAGTAAAAGTAAAATAACATCCAACATAAACATAATTAAAAACAACCAAAAACCACATAAAAACATGATTATCTAAAAAGAGAACAAAGTATCCAAAATGTCAAAATAAAACTGGGGTCAAAAAAAGTCAAACATCTTGGTGCTCATACACCAGTCTCGGTCTATTCAGTGGGATCCTGGGGCTAACTCTCCTCCTCTGCTGCAGTGCCTCTCCAGGCGGGGTATGTTGTGCACTCTCTCTATCTCAGCATAGCCGCTAATAAAAAAGACTCCTGTAGCACCTCCTCATATATGGGCTCCTCCTCCTGTATTGACTTTTTTTGGGGTCAGCTATGGGTCAGCATGCTCAAAGGGTCTCTTTCCTCGAGTGTATGGATGATCGATGAGCCAATCAATGGCCTCATCATCTCCCGATGCTATTTTTGGGACTGAAATAGGTGGTGCCAACAACTATAATAAATCATCCTTGAACCTAGCCAATTCATCAGTCACCACACTCGTGTTGGCAGGCCTAGCACCCTCGATCTCTTCTAGAATCTAGCCTCGAACACATCGACCCGTGCATCAATCGCTCAGACTCTAACATCAACTAACTCTCAGGAAAATGCTTTCATCCTCTCCTCGAAGTCCCAAACAGTCTGATCAATCAATGGCCGGACCCATGCTGATAACTCACGAATCCTCCCCTCTACTATAGTAACCCTATATAATAAATCCTAAAATGCAACAGTAAAGAAAAGAGGGTCAACTTGTAAAGAAGGAGTTGTTGGTGTTGGAGTGCTAGATGAAGGTGTCGACTCAATCTCAGCTACAGGTGTTGGATCTGTAGTAACCGGAGTAGTCCCGGTAGAAGCAGGAGATATAGCAGGGACCTAAGGATCTACCTAGAAAGGCTCTGGGATAGGAGGAGCTGGGCGTGGTAAGGCCATCGAGTTCTCGTCAGCCTTTATCAGGCTGGGATCCATAGTGCATGTAGCCTCCACGTGAGGGTCCCGATGGGGGTCGATAGGAATGCCTATTGCACTGCATAGTCGCTAAATAAGAATTGGAAATGGCAGTGAAGTGTTCGTTCGAGCTATAGCCTCATGGATTTGCTCTGATATAATCCGAGCCCAATTAATAAAATAACCAGCTAGGATGCTGGCCAATAATACAGCCTTCTCAAGGGTGATCACATTATCCGTGAAAGTTGTCCTAATATGCCAGTGGATAATGGACTACCAAAACTTGGCCCGGAATGATAGGTGTGCCTTCACAATCGAGTCGGCATGGTTTGTGATCCATGTAGGCTCCACAGCCAGATAGCAGGTCTGACTTGCAATACACTGTAATGACTCCGTCCTGACCCCAACATCTTTCCCAGTAACTTCTTCTCATTTTATTGATCCGACTATCATACTCAGCGGTCGACTAGGGTGCTCTTTAGGTGGGCCCAAACTGTACTCGGCGAACTATCTCCTACAAGATGTTAACCTTCCTTCCCCTGACTATCACCAATCGTAGCAATGGCTGCTCGATTGGCTTCTTATTCTTTGGCAAGGTATGTAGCACAGAACTCACAGACCACCAAAAGGGCATTTTTCCCAACTGCTGCGTAGTCCAACGGAGCCTGTGCTTGTCCAATCCATATCCAAGTCATGTACTATGTCTAACCACGATGTGCTCAACCTGGACTTCGCGTGAAATTGCTGGATCGGCTTGGCATACCCCTTATCTTCTAGTCCCTAGTCGTAGATCTCTTTCATACCTGCAACACACCATCTGGGGTCGACCAGGGTCTGAGATCTGGCCTCCTCCTACTCAGGCTGAGAAGTGCTCTCAGACTCTGACTCGGTGCCAAAATGTGTAGGAGTCATCTGACGTGAACAACTCCCCGAGTCATTTTTCTCCATTTCTTGTACCTCCTCTTCTGACTGGGAGGCACTTGTAACTTCCATAGGTTCCCGAGCTATATGGGCTTAGGTTTGAGGAACATTGTGCAAAGGGTCAATTCTAACCATGTGGAGTTCAATTGAACCCTCGGACCTCTCAGTCCCGGAAGACTCATCCACTAGTCTTCGCCTGAACGTTTGGATAACCCTTTTGTCTTTGGGCAGCATGCTATCTGCAACACAACCAACTATTCATATGAGCATTAAGACAATTTACTTCCTTAACACACAACAAAGAACAAAACTAAATAAAAGGAAAACAAAAAAAGATGCAACTGTAAATGTGTAGGTACGACGACTCATAGGATGACCTACAGTCATATACTAGCCTCGTAGAACCAATTATGCCTTTAAAAGTGCTTTCTGATCACAGATATGAGACACAATTATGACTCGTAGGATCGTCTACGAGTCGTAGCCTTGGTCTCATACCTAGTTCCAGAAACATTTTCAAAACTCAGCTAAGTCTACGAGACCCTTACTGTGAGTTGTAACAGGTACTACGAGTGGTATGTAGGTCTCGTGTGTGGAATGTGAAGGAGTTACAAGTGACTTATGCCTGCTACGAGGGACCACTACAATTTGTATAGGAACTTACGAGTTGTAAGAGTGCCTCGTAACTGAGCATAGAAGTACCTGCAATGCCTACTCATTTATCACTTAAGGAACAAATTCATCTCCAAATCTCAACACATTTAAGCAATGGGGAGCAAAGCAAGACTAAACGACACATGTTCAACTCCAAACTAACATTGGCAATTCAAAACAACCATTAACTGTAGGAGTCAAAATCAATTTTACAATACAAACAAAGAACACATTCTAAACCAACACTTGGCAATCATACAACATTTCAGAGGAGTGTAATCACCATTCACAACGATTCAATCACAATTCACATGCTGAAACACAAGCTATCACACCCATACTATCTAAATTTCATCTCTGATAACCATTCCAACCTTATGTGAGAAACAATAATGCGACACAAACCAAAAATTTATCAACATTCAAACTCTCAACCAGGCTCAATCCACAACTTAATCATTTTCAAAGCCAACAAACCCTAGATTCCAAGCTTAGCTCAGCAAAGCAATATATGGCATACTCAAACATGATCAAACCAAACCTATACTCATATAGGGAACAATCGTATCAATAATAATTGAAAAATGAAATCAAAAAGCTTACCAATTGAGTTGAAAAGTGAACCAAAGGAAGTAGAGATGATTTTCACGTTGAAAACCTAGAATTTGGTACCCTTGCCGGAATCTTCGCCAGATAATGATGTGGGTAGCTGGGATTTTTGGTCAAAGGCAGATTTACAGGATGGTAAATGGGTTTTAGTCATCTTTAGGGTTAGAAATTGGATGAATTGGGGTTAAAGATTATTTTGACCCCCTTTTATAACAAACCAAGTCAGCTTTTAAAATGCCTCAGATCGGGGCTACGAGACCCTGACTACGAGTCGTAGGTCATCCTACAGCTCGTAAGTCCTAGTCTCGTACCTGACCCAACACTTAGCAAAAATTCAGAAATCATACCTGAGCACTATGAACCCCTCTTACGACTCATAGGGAATCCTACGAATCGTAAAATCAGCTCATAGTGTATGTGCCAACGTAAAATGCTCACTGATTCCTTCTACGATGCATGAGTACGAGTCGTAGTAAAGACTATGACTCGGAGGCCTGCTTGTAGGAGCTGCTCCAGGTCTAAGTTTTTTAGATCTTCAGTTCTTCTAATTTTTACCTGCACACAAGTCTCAAAGCACAGAAATCCTCACCAATATTGCAATTGCATCATTGTATCTTAATTTAAAACAAACCACTTATACTATTCTAAGTCTCAAACAAACAAATAATTAGCAAAATGCTTGGTTTGCCTCCCAAGAAGTGCCTTATTTAATGTCGTAGCTTGATTCAGTCATTCATGAGTACTTATACCTCCTTATGGGCTCCATCACTACTTCTTATACTTTTCCTTTGCTCATCTTGCACTGCATCTAGCTGCTCAGTGAGCTGTTCAATCATATCACCCAGACTTTGCATTGATATAGTTTGTTGTTCCACTTTGTAATTACATTTGAGGACGTCAAACTTTATCTCCCTGACGGTGTCATCTTTCTCATTCACCTTGGTCAGGACTTGTTCAAGAATGTGCTCCATCTGAGTTAGTTGTATAATGCTGGTGGGGTAACCTCATCAAATGTGCAGCATTTTCGCTTTTGGTTTTACTAGAGGCTCCTATAGATACACTAGTGGTTGGTCCGGCTTGCCCCTGAAAGGGTTGGTAGACCTTAACAACTGCAAATAGCTTGTCCATAGTCTCAATTATCTCATTAAATGGCTGCCTTACGAACTCTTAACATTCTCCTGTGAACAATGCGTCAACCTGTCCTTATAGTTCAAAAGTTAGTGCTCGATAGAAGCTAGCTGCCAATTCATTATCAGTTAGACCAAGGTTCAGATTTGCAGCCAAGCACTACTTGTATCTCTCCCAAGCCACTACTAAAGGTTCTCCTAGAACTCTTTTGAAGTTACAGATGTTATATAGCCTTTGCATGCTGGTCTCCTTATAGAAGTTTCTGAGGAAGACTCTTTGTACCTCTCCCAAATTTGAGCAAACATCATGTGGGAGGATCGACCACCATTCTGTAGCTTCACTCTGTAGAGTCATGGGAAAACCTTGAAAATCCATAGCCTCCCGAGCAAGGTGTCTCATCCCAAGGACCTCCCTCAGTGTTTCATTGAAATTCTATAGATGAATTTGGGGATCCTCAAACCCTTGCCCATGAAATAGGGCACGCCTCTATAAAGGTTCCAACACATCGGTTGCAATGTAAAGCATCTTCCCAGCCATAGTGCCAGCTAACCTGTACCTAGAATTACTAACAAAAACAAACAGAAAAAGTAAAATACAAGAGACTCTAAAATTACAAGAGACTCTAGAATTAACTAATTGTGAACTCAAGTCAAAACCTAGTCGTATTCCCTGGCAACGGCGCCATAATTTTTTATTGATGATCACGCTCCAATAAGAAAGCGGTTGCTATCAGTAATTGACATAACTGAGGTTAGGGTCAAATCCACAGGGAATACAGGGCTTGATAACAAGAATTCACCACTAATCATTTCTAGTGTCTATAACTACAATCTCCAATTGGGGGGGGGTTCATGTGACTCAAAAACAAAGATAAAATAAACACTAACTAAAATGCGAGAAAACACCCAAATTTGGGGACAACTTGGAAATTGTGCTCCCCATAGCTCGTTGACTCAAATACCCTAGATAACATAACTACAGTTGGTGAATCGCATGCAGGATGGTAACTTAGGTTCTTCCATCCCTTTTGTGAAGGTGAAGGTCGAATTTCACCATGGCGCTTGGTCGGCTACCATGGCGTGCCAACTAACCATTACTTATTGTCCCAGTCAGCCTCCCCTTGGTCAGGTTTGGTCGATTAGATGGGAACACATCAACCGAATCCTTTCATCTACTTCCCTTTTTCTATTCGTCACCACCTTTGTTGGCCCTGACTCACCCTCCGTGGACGAACCCTGCTCCGATTATATCTTCTAAATCATCCATACTAACAATCCACCCTTCCCCTCTGGGATCATGATAGCAGGCAGGATTTGGTGTTGGCCACCACAAAACAACATTAATAACGAAGGTAAATAGACAATACATGTAAAATCCCAATCGTAGAAATGCACAAAACCTAGATAATTTTAAGTCAACTACTCATTGTTTCTACAACCCCAAGTTGTGGGTGCTTAGCTACTCATGGCTAAAATAAAACAAACAAAAATGCAAGTAATAAGCATAGTTGAGAATTTTACCAACTCCAATGAAAGTGAAAACCCCTAAATTGCAAATCCACAAGCTTGATAAATTCCAAAGTGTGTAGCACAAGATTTTCCATCCCCAAAAATGGATTTTCAAAGGAAAATAATAGTCTAAGTTGAAAACCTAAAATATTCTTGGAAGAATATTTTAGAGCTCAAAGACAAAGGCTAATATTTACAAGTGTCCGCTCTTGTCTCTCTCTCATCCTCCTTTCAATAAAAGCCAAACTTAAACTATTTATAGTATGTACAAAACAACCCTAAGAATTATGCAGAAAAGACAGTATTTTTGCACTTATGACTCGTAGGATGGCCTACGAGTCGTAGTCAAGGCCTCTTATCAGGATCTTGGCATCTTGGACTGAACTGGTACGACCCATAGGTACGAGTCGTTGCTTAAGCTACGACTCGTATATTGGTCTCGTAGTCTTGGTCTTCAATTTTTAGTCCAATATTTTGGTTCTCTGATTCTTGCCATGATCTACCTGTACGAGTCGTAGTGTGTCTTACAACTCGTAGGCTGGCTCGTAAGAGTGACCCTCACTTGGCAGATTTCTAAACTTTTGGCCTTTGGTTCCTGTTATGACACCATCCTACGACTCGTAATGTGAACTACAACTCGTAGTATGACCTCATAGGATTGACCCTCACTTGGCAGATTTCAAAACTTTTGATCCTTGTTTCCTGCGACGACACACCCTAAGACTCGTAGCTTAGGCACGACTCATAGGTGGGCTCGTATGACCTATGGTTCAGCAAAATCTACAACTTTTCTTCGAAATTATATTAACCTAACTTTTCTGCAATATCAACATAAAAACACATAAGAACTATAAAAATTTTCTTTTTCTGCAATATCAACATAAAAACACATAAGAACTATAAAAAGTTTCTTCAAGAACTCACAAAATCCCTTATTTTAGGTATCAAATGTGTTGTATTTTGACAGCATATCAATGGGATGTCCGAAGACATCCCAATAAGCCTAGTAGCATATCTTGTACACATCTTTGGTTGCGGAATGAAAAAAAACATCAACAAGAGTCAAGTATAAAAAAGGAAGAAGGACTAACGGAAATCATTGATAAACATAGAAACATAAGAAGAGTCAAGCTCAAAAAGCATGTACAAACCTAGTATCCAACAACACCTCTACTTTAGAATGGAGTGGGGACCAAGACACTTCCCGGGCTACCCTTATAATAATAAGTATCCAACCTAAGGAACAAGTCTCAACATAGAATGAATAAAAGTAGATATTTTCCTCGGAGTTAAAGACTCACTAAACGATTTCTTAGAGAACCAAACTAGCCACATAGAGAAGGATGATAAAACGTAGCCCTGGTTCCTACATGGTGCTATCATGTAGGCATAGAGTATTAGTTAGTAAGTTTGAATGTATGATGTATGCGAGGTGCAATGCAATAAAAACATAAGTCAATATATTCAAAATATCTAATCATAATCAATAGATATATATAATCTCAATATAACATGCATGATCAATGCTTGCAATAGACAATACTTGTAAAACATTTAACTTGCATAATATATAATATATATGTAGGAGGAGACCTTAACCGGCATAGACCAAGCACCTGAAACTTGAAATCTAAGGCATGACACTCCCTCGATAGGTGACTGGGCATGAGACCCCCCGGCGAAGAGTGGTCTACTTGCCAAGGCAAACCAAACATGAAAACATGAACTAGATGGACCCACTAGTATAGCAAGGGTAAAATATATAATCCTACAGTGGAATATAGTTTAGAGACTAAAGACTTTTTATAAGGACCCCTTGTGTCGAGCCCCCATCTTAAGTCGCAATCGGTACTAAGTCTAATCCCATGGAATAGTTGAAATAATCATACTTCAATCATAACATGAATAACTTATAAGAGACATGATAGCTTGACATGAGTAGCTTATTAATATGTTTGACCTCTACTAGTAAGCCTAACTTGAACATGAGAGTGAATAATAATAATATATGATCTTTTGCCTTGACATGAATTGCTCACAAGAGGTTAAAATCTTGAAATAGGGCTCAACATGATACTTGTAAAATCATAGATACTTTTCATGAATTCAATACATGCATGAAAGCCAATAATCATCATGAAATCACTTGACTTATAAATCATGTAATAGTTCAGCAACAACTTGAGAATTCTTGTCATTTAATTTTATTAAACACATAGTTGGTTCATGATACTTATTCAAAATCATGCAACTGAAAAGTAAAACAAGAAGAGTAAGCTCAATGAAAATTAATCCACAAATTTTGTACTAAAACCCTCATTTAGGGTATCTTGAAATCCATTACAAAAGCTCATAATAGTTTATAGTTTCATAGCTCGAATCATGCATCGTTTCAATAGATAAAAATCAATTCATGAAAAAATTTTGAAATAGATGTTCATGTATAATCAACTAATACTTAATAAAACCCCAAATAATTTATGTTCATATTTCATAAATAAAGATACCCAAAAGTAATACAACCTGAAATGATGCAATTTTCATAAAAAGAGAATGTTAAGCTCCATGGGTGAAAGGACCCATGGATGTAGACCCACATACCTTAAACCTTTAATATCTTGAAATGAACTTGAAGGAGACTTGAAACTTAAGATGGGTTCTTGAGTTCCAAAATTGAGCTTGGAATCCTTGAGTTTGAATGAGAGATTTGATAAAGTCTTGGAGAGGTTTTAGAGGGGTTTTGTGAGTTATAGAGTTGAAAAATGGCAATGTACTTAATGGGCATGATGCTATTATCCCAATTCCCTTGTATGAAATAAGAAGACTGGGGAAAAATTTACACTGGTCTGCAGCCCAGGCGCAATGTAGACCATATGTGCAGCATAATCTACACTATTCCACGCCCCAAGCGTCGACAACTACTAGAAATAAAAAATTAGCAAAAATTATTTTTTGCTACGGGTCTTCTAAAATCTGGGTTATACTCATTTTCCACTCAATTTTCCCCTTGATCTAGAATATGAATTTGAATTTCTGAAATCATGCACGAATTTTGAGATACATGAAAATTATGATTATGTGGCATCTTGAAGAACATGAGGGTGTTTTATCTACCTCTTGGTAGCAGCATGATATACAAGATCAAAGAGCATTCCTAAGGGAAAAAAGCCTTATCTCTACATCTAAAGCACGATATAGATCATGAAGGAGTGAAACATTTCCTAAGATGCATCGTAGCCTCCCATGCATAGTTGTGGCGCGCTTCAAAACCATGAACAAGACTCTAATCGACTCAGTGTGTTGTATTTTCATGGACCATTAACAACCTAATGCTCTGATATCAAGCTAGTCATGACCCATGCCTAGGGCCTAAACTTGACACGGTGAATGGAAAGTCTGAAAACATCCCAAACAAGCCTCTTAGCATATCTTGTATACATCCTTAGTTGCGAAAATGAAAATAACCATCAACAAGAGCTAAGTATAAAAAGGCAAGCAGGACGAAGGGAAGTCTTTCATAAACCTAGAAACATAAGAAGAGTCAAGCTCAAAAGCATATACAAATTTAGTATCCAATAATACTTCTAATTTAGAATGAGGTGGGGGCCAAGACACTTCCTGGGCTCACCTTTATAATAATAAGTATCTAACATAAGGAAAAAGTCTCAACATAACATGAATAATAATAGATATTGTCCTCGGAATTAAGGACTAACCAAAGCTTTCTTCAAAGAACCAAACTAGCCACGTGGAGGAAGATGATCAAAAGGAGCTTCAGTTCCTACATGGTGATATCATGTAGGCATAGAGTATGTGTTAGTACGTTTGAATGTACTAAGTATACGGGGTTCAATGCAACAAAGACATAAGCCAATATATTCAAAATGCATAAGATATAGACAATGAATACAATCTCAATATATCATGTATGATTAATGCTTGTAACAAAACTTGCATGTAAAACATTCGACTTGTACTTGATAATATACATATGTTGGAGGAGACCTTAACTGATATACACCAAGCAGTTACAACTTGGAATCTAAGGCATGACACCCCTTGGTAAAAGTGATCGGGCATGACACCCCCCAATGGAGTGTGGTCCACTTGCTAAGGCAAACCAAACATAATAACATGAACTAGATGGATCCACTAGAATAGCAAGGGTAAAATACATAATCCTATGGTGGCAAATAGTTTAGAGACTAAAGACTTTATATAAGGACCCCTTGAGTCGAGCCCCCATCTTAAGCCTCAATTGGATCTAAGCCTAATCCCACGAGATACTTGAAATAATCATATTTTAATATTAACATGAGTAACTTGTAAGAGACATGATAAAATGAATAAGGTAGATTATTAACATGCTTGACCTCTACTAGTGAGTCTAACTTGAACATGAGAGTAAATAATAATTATACATGATCCCTTGCCTTGGCATGAATGACTCACAAGAGGTTAAAATGTTGAAATAGAGCTCAACTTAATACTTGTAAAATCATAGATACTTTTCATGAATTCAATACATGCTTGAAAACCCTTAATCATCATAAAATGACTTGACTTATAAATCATGTAATAGGTCATCAACAAATTAAGAATTCTTATCATATAATTTTATCAAACACATGGTGGTTTCATGATACTTGCTCAAAATAATTCAACTCAAGGGTAAAAAAAGAAGAGTAAACTCAATGCAAATCAACCCACCAATATTGCAGTAAAACCCTCATTTAGGGTATCTTGAAATCCATCACAAAAGGTCATAATAATTCATAGTTTCATGGTTCAAATCATGCATAGTCTCAATAGATAAAAATTAATTCATGGAATAAGTTTGAAATGGATATTCATGCATACTCAATCAATACTTAATAAAACCACAACAAAATTTATGTTCATATTTCATAATAAAAAATACCCATAAGTAATACAATTGAAATCATTTAATTGTCATAAAAAGAAAAGGTTGGCTCCATGGAAGAAAGGACCTATGGATAAAGACCCATATACCTTAAACCTTAAATTTCTTAGAATAAACTTGAAGGAGACATGAAACTTGAGATGGTTCTTGAGTTCCAAAATTGAGCTTGAAATCCTTGAATTGTAATGAGAGATTTGATAGAGTCTTGGAGAGGTTTTAGAGAGGGTTAAATGAGTTATAGAGTTGAAAAATAGCTAAGTATGAAAGGTTTCACGTTTAAATGGGCATGGGGCTATTACCCCAATGTCCTTGGATGAAATGAGAAAATTGGGGAAAATTTTGTACTGGTTCACAACCCAGGTGCGATGTGGACAAGACGCCAGCACAATTTACACTAGTTCGTGCCCTAGGCACATCGCGGCCTGGGCGCGGATAGACACTGCAAATCAAAAATTAGTGAAAATTATTTTTCGCTACGGGTCTTTTAAAATCTGAGTACCCATTCCCAACTCAATTTTGTCCTCTAATCTAGAATATGAAGTCAGATTTCCTAAATCACACACGAATTTTGTGATATATGAAAATTATGATTATAGGGCACTCTGAAGCGCATGAGGGGTGTTTTAGTATATACTTATGAGCTCGACTCTTCATATGTTTTTATAGCTATAAAATACTTTCCTTATCCTATTTCCATTCTTATGATTGGCTCTTGTTATTGCCTTATTTTGATTTCGAAACCAAGGATGTGTACGTGATATTCTAAGAGGCTTGTTTGGGTTGTCTTCAGACTTCTCATTCGCAGTGTCATGTCGAGACCCTAGGCTTGGGTTATGACAAGCTTGGTATCAGAGGACTAGGTTGTTAATGGTCTTCGAAAATCCAACACACCACATCAAGTAAAATCTTATTCATGGTTGTGAAGCGCGCCACAACTATGAATTGGAGGTTGTGAGGCATTTAGGAAATGTTTCACTTCTTTATGATCTATGTTGTGCTTTAGATGTAAAGATAAGGATTTCCCCTAATGAATGCTCTTTTTCTCTTCTAGATCATGGTACTACCAAGAGGAAGGCCAAGAACCGGAGGAGCCACCGGACCCTCCCGCTCCTCAGGCTCATCACGATGGAGGGGCGGCCCAAGATGAGTTTTGAAATGCCATCACAATATTGGACTATGCTATGACCAAACTATTAAACCAAGGGGACCAAGCTTCTCATGCTCCTATTCTGGCCTCGAGGTTGAGGAACTTCACAAGGATGAACCCTTTGAAGTTTCATGGGTCCAAAGCGTAGGAAGATCCTCAAGAATTTATTGATGAGGTATATAAGGTGATATCCATAATGGAGGTAAATTCGGAGGAGAAGGCGAAACTAGAGGCCTACCAACTCAATAGTGTGGCCCAAATTTGGTTTACTCAATGGAGATTGAAAAGGAGAAACGATGATGTTATTCCTTGGGAGGAGTTCAAAGATGCCTTCCTCAATCGATTTTTCCCTATTGAGTTAAGAGAGGCTAAGATGATGGAGTTCATGAATCTTAAGTAAGGTTCTATGAGTGTGATGGAGTATGCCCTCAAATTCAACAAACTCTCAAAGTATGCTCCTCATTTGGTCGCCGATCCTAGATCAAGAATGAACAAGTTTGTGTTGGAGTGTCCAACTTGGTGAATGAAGAGCATTGTACCACTATGCTAGTGAGTGATATGGAATTTTCTTGGCTCTTGACTTATGCTGAACAACTTGAGGGGGAGAAACTTAGGAAGAGAAGAAATGGGGAGTCCAAATAGGCTGTGTTTGATGGTGGTTTCCAAGGTGCTAGGTGTGGCCTTTTCCAACAAGGTCACAAGTTCCAAGGTCAAGGGTCCTCCGATTCTCCAAATAATGGTTTGCAAATGATAGGGTGTCTAACCAAAGGTTTCAAGGTGGCAATGGTGGAATGAATAATCCTAGGTACCAAAACTATGGGAGAAATCATAGTGGTCCATGTTTGAGGAACTATAATGCTTACTATGGTTGTGGTGAAGTTGGGTCACAAGGCTGTTGATTATCCACATTCTCAAAACAAGGGTAGAGACGGTCATCCTCAAGGCCAAGATACTACTGTGGGTCAAAGGACAAAGGGAGGCCAACAAGGGGATGCTCCAAGGAAAAATCGGTTCTATGCTCTCCAAGGAAGGCAAGGTGTGGATGAGGTGCCCGATATTGTTACTGGTATGTTAAAAGTTTTTGATTATGATATGTATGCATTGATAGATTCAGGTACCACTATTTCTTTCATTACTCCTTTTGTTGCCAATAAACTTCATGTGTGTCCCAAATTATTATGCAAACCCTATGATGTATCTACCCCCATTGGAGAGTCCATTGTTGCTAAAAATGTCTATAGGAATTTTCCCATGTTTATATTGCATAAAGTCTGGCATTATGATTTTGTTGAACTTGACATGGTAGATTTTGATATTACTCTTAGGATAGATTGGTTACATGCATATCATGTTTCCATTAATTGTAAGACCTATAAAGTGAGATTATAATTTTCTAATGAGCTTTTCCTTGAGTGGGAGAGTTGTAATGTGGTGGTCAAGGGTAGATTCATTTCTCGTCTTAAAGCCAAAAAATTGATTTCTAAGGGTTGAATTTACCATCTTGTGAAGGTTAGGGATGTGGGGTCTAAAGTCCTTCCCATTGATGCAGTTCCGATGGTCAATGAGTTTTTTGATGTTTTTCCCGATAAGCTTCCCGGTGTTCCTCTCTAAAGGAACATAGACTTTGGTATAGACCTCCTCCCCTGTATACAACCCATTTCCATTCCCCCTTACCATATGGACCCGGCGAAGTTGAAGGATCAATTGAGGGATTTATTGGAGAAGGGTTTCATAAGTCCTAGCAAGTTACATTGGGGTGCACTGGTGTTGTTTATAAAGAAAAAAAATGGTTCCTTTAGAATGTGCATCGACTACTGGCAACTCAATAGAGTCACCATAAAGAACAAGTATCCTCTACTAAGGATAGATGATCTTTTTTTATCAACTACAAGGGGCTAGTCACTTTTCTAAGATTGATCTTCGGTCTGGGTACCACCAAGTGACGGTATGAGAATGCAATAGTCCCAAGATGACTTTTTGGACTAGGTATGACCACTTTGAATTTGTAGTAATGTCTTTTGGCTTGACTAATGCACCAGTAATATTTATGGATATCATGAATAGGGTCTTTATTGCTGATATATTGATTTATTCCCGGAATAAAGAAGATCATGTGACTCATTTAAGGGTGGTGTTTCAAATCTTGCAAGATGAAAGGTTGTTTGCTAAATATGAGAAGTGTGAATTTTGGTTGAAAGAGTCACAATTCTAGGGCATGTGATGTTGGATGATGGAATTAAAGTGGACCCTAAGAAGATGGAGATGATAAGGAATTGTCTAGGCCCTTGACTTTGATAGATATTAGGAGTTTCTTGGGTTTGACAGGATACTATCGGAGGCTTGTGAATGGTTTCTCTTCTATTGCTTCCCCAATGACAAAGTTGACCCAAAAAAGGCAAAATTTGTTTGGACCGATGAATGTGAAAAGAGTTTTCTAACTTTGAAGGACAAGCTCATCTCCGCTCCTACTTTGGCTTCACCAGAAGGGCTAGAAGGGTTTGTGGTTTATTGTGATGCCTCAAGAATTTGTTTGGGGCGTGTTTTGATGCAAAATGTCAAGGGTATAGCATATATCTCTAGGAAACTAAAGGTACATGAGCGAAATTATCCCACCCGTGATCTTGAATTAGCATCGTGGTGTTTGCTTTGAAAATTTGGCATCATTATTTGTATGGGGTTCATATAGATGTGTTTACCAACCACAAGAGTCTCCAATATGTGTTACACAAAAAGATCTCAATTTAAGGCAAAGGATGTGGTTAGAACTCCTTAAGAATTATGACATGAGTGTGCACTATCATCCCGGCAAAGCTAATGTTCTGGCCGATGCTCTAAGTAGAGTGTCCATGGTAGTCTAGCTCATATTGATATTGGTAACAAGGAGGTGGCTACAGAAGTTCACCAGTTAGCTAGGTTGGGGGTTAGGTTGAAAGTAGAAAATGGTGGTGCAGTAGTTGTTGATGGTTCCAAATCTTCTTTGATTGAGGAAGTCAAGTCAAAACAAGACCTTGACCCCGCCTTGCTAGAGTTGAAGGCTTTGGTGAAGGATGGTAAAGTGGAGGTTTTCTCCTAAGGTGGGATATGGTATCCTTAGGTACCAAGGTAGGTTGTGTGTGCCTAATGTTGATGACTTGAGGGAGTTGATTTTAGAGGAGACCCATAATTCATCCTATTCTATTCCCCCCGGGTCCACAAATATGTATAGAGACTTGAGGGAGATGTATTGGTGGGGTGGTATGAAGAGGGATATTGCCAAGTTTGTAGCGGGTTGCCACAATTGCTAACAAGTGAAAGTCAAACATCAAAGGCCGGGTGGCCTAGCCCAAGACAGAGAAATTCGTACTTGAAAGTGGGAAGAGATCAACATGGATTTTGTGATTGTTTTGCCTAAGACTAGGAAACACTTTGATTCTAATTGGGTTATTGTTGATAGGATGACAAAGTTGACTCACTTTTTACCGCTTAAAACAACTTATGGTGCCAAAGATTATGTCAAGTTGTATATTCATGAGTTGGTTAGATTGCATGGAGTACCCTTGTCTATCATTTCGGATCGTGTTACTCAATTCACTTTTCATTTTTGGAGGTCCTTCGAAAGGGGTATTGGTACCAAGGTCAAGCTTAGCATGGGTTTTCAACCTCAATTGATGACCACACCGAAAGAACAATCCAAAATCTTAAGGATATGCTTAGAGCTTGTGTTTTGGAGTTTAAGGGTAGTTGGGATGAACTTCTTGCACTTATTAAGTTTGCTTACAACAATAGCTACCACTCAAGCATTGGCTTGGCTCCCTTTGAAGCTTTATATGGTAGGTGTTATAGATCCTTAGTTGGGTGGTTTGGTGTGGGGGAGAGGGCTTTGTTAGACCCCAATTTGGTTATAGAGGCTTTGGAGAAGGTAAGGTTGATAAGGGAGAGGTTGAAGACAGCCTAAAGTAGACAAAAGTCTTATTCCGATATGAGGCGAAGAGATCTTGAGTTTAATGTTGATGATTGGGTTGACTTGAAGGTCTCATCCATGAAGGGTGTAGTCCGGTTTGGTAAGAAAGGAAATTAAGCCCAACGTTTGTGGGACCTTACAGAATTTTGAGGGAAATTTGTAAGGTTCCCTATGAATTGGAGTTGCCTATGGATATGAATATGTTTCGTCCTGTCTTCCATGTGTCTATGTTGAGGAAATGTGTTGGTTACCCAAGTGTTATAGTGCCCCACGAAGTAGTGGGTGTTGTAGAAGGTAACTTGACCTATGAGGAGCTCCTAATGGATATATTGGATAGGAAAGTGAAAAGGTTGAGAAACAAAGATGTAGCATCTGTCAAGGTCCTTTAGAGGAATCAACAAGTTGAAAGTGCCACATGGGAAGCCGAAGCGGACTTGAAAAAGTGATATTCATACCTCTTCCACTCTACTCATGCCGAAGGTAATAAAAATCTATGATTTCAAGTCCTACGTTTCATCCCTCGTGTAATTTTTGCATGCATTCATGTTCATGGTAACAAGTTTATGGTGATTTTGGACATTCATGTTGATACTTTTTGAAAATGATGTTTAAGTACATTTGTTCTATTCATGTCGGGCTAAAAGCTTCATAATTACTTCTCTTATGCATGTTTCTTTGACATTCAGGGACGAATGTTCCCAAAGGGAAGATATTGAAACACCTGTCATGTGCTTCGGAATGACCCATAATCGTATTTTCCTAATATCTCAAAAACCGTGCGTGATATCAAAAATCCGACTTCATATTCTTGATTAGGGGAAAAAATTGAGTGGAAAATGGGTAAAACCTGGATTTTAGAAGCTCCGTAGCAAAAAATAATTTTCACTAATTAACAATTTCTAGTGTGCATCTACGCCCCAAGCACGACACGGCCTAGGCGAGGACTAGCACAACTGGTCCGTCGTATTTGGTCTGCGTCATAGGGTGGACGCGGACCAGTGTAAGTTTTTCCCCATTTTTTATGTTTCGTCCAAGGGCATTGGGATAATAACCCAATGCCCATTTAAACGTGAAATCTTCAACAATTGGTCATTTTTTCAACTCTAGAACTCACAAAACCCTCCTAAAACCTCTCCAAAACATTATCTAAATTTTCATTCAAATTCAAGGATTTCAAGAACCCAAATCAAGACTCAAGTTGTCCCCAATTAAATTTCAAGGAATTCAAGGTTTAAGGTATGTGGGCTTCATTCATGGGGTCCTTTCACCATGAAGCCAAACTTTTTCTCTTTATTAGATTTCATGATTTTAAGATTAAATCTCTTATGGGTATTTCCTCTCATTATTCCTATGCATGAAATATGTTGGTAACTTGTTGAATATTGAGTTTTAAACGATTTTCATGGCACCCACATGAGGTTTTTATTAGTATGTTGGTGGATTGAATTGTAAGACTTTAACATAGGTTGATTTTGCTCCTTCTTGTATACATATTTTATATTGCACGATTTTGGATAAGTGTCATGAACCCACCATGTGTTTGATTAAATTATATGATAAGGATTCCTAAGTTGTCGATGAACTATTGCATGATTCACAAGCTAAGTGATCTCATGATGTTTATAGGCTTCCAAGCATGTATCAAATTCATGAAAAGTATTCATGATTTTCAAAGTCACAAGTTGAGCCCTATTTCAAGATTTTTTCCTCTTGTGAGCCATTCATCTCAGATTGAGGGGTCAAGCATGATTACTATTTTCTCTCATATTCATGTTAAGCTCACTACTATGGTCCATGTCGGTTAAGGTCTCTTCCCACATATATATGTCATATATGCAAGTTAAATATTTTACATGTATATTTTATTACAAGCATTGATCATACATGTCATATTGAAATTATATCCATTGCCTATACGTATGTATTTTGAATATTATGGCTTATATCTTTGTTGCATTGTACCCCGCATACTTAGTACATTCCAAATACTAATGCATACTCTATGCTACATGATATTACCATGTAGGGACTAGAACTCTTATAGATCATCCTCCTCCACGTGGCTAGTTCAATTCTTGAAGAAAGCTTTTGGTGTATCCTCAACTCCGAGGATAATATCTATTTCATTCATGCCATATTGAGACTTGTTCCTTATGTTGGATACTTATTATCATGAGGGTGAGACCAAGAAGTGTCGTGGCCCCCGCTCCATTCTTAAGTAGAGGTGTTGTTGGATAATATGTTTGTATATGCTTATGAGTTCGACTCTTCTTATGTTTTTATGGCTATGAAAGACTTCCCTTAGTGTTGTTTCCCTTCTTATGATTGGGTCTTGTTATTGCCTTATTTTGCTTCCATAACCAAGGATGTGTACATGATATTCTAAGAGGCTTATTTGGGTAGTCTTCGTACTTCTCATTCGCAGTGTCACGTCTAGGCCCTAGGCTTGGGTCGTAACAAACAATTTGTGTATATATTTTATGATAATGATTTTTTTGCTAAGATATTTTTGCTGGATTTTTAAGAATGGTAGATTTAGTTTAATCTTGACTTCTAATCAAATCTAATGTATGTTGAAAAATTTTGACCTAATATTTTCAAAGTTAATATTTTTAATATTTATTCTTTTCTAAAAAAATAAATTTGGGTCAGAAACCCGATTTTATTGATAAATCAAAGAAAGAAATTGGGCCAAACTTGGGCAAATATCTGAGGGTTTCATTTTCTAGATACTTCGACCCTTCGGCTCCTTTCCAACACTTTCTGATGTTTCCCTGGCTCCCTAATCTGCACTTCACTCTTGAAATAACCCCAAAAAGTGTCCAAAAATGTGCCTCAAAAATGTTCATAATTATAACTTTTATATATCTCAAAATTTATGTGTGATATCGAATATATGACTTCATATTCTTGATTAGGGGGCAAAATTGATACCCCAATTTTAGAGCAATCGTAGCAAAATTTTGTTTTTCTAAAAATTTCACTTCCAAAGGTTGTTTGTGTTGGCTCCACGACGCAGACCCATTGTGAAGCAGTGTATTTTGTTTTCAGTTTTTCAGTTTTGTCCTATGCGTAAAAACACCTATACTTAGTCATTTTTTAACCTCATATCATTAAAGACGTTTCCCAAAACCCTCTCTAATACTTAAGACAAATATTTCACCCAAAATGCAAGTGTCCAAATCTCATTTTGGATCTAAAGATTTCATTCAAGCTTCAAGTTCTCAATCAAATCTTCATCAAGAAAGCTCCAGAGTTGAGGTATGTAGGTTTCAACCATTGGGACCTTTCACCCATTGTGCCCAACCTTCCTTTTTACATAAATTACATGTTTCTAAGTTGATTTACTTGTGGGTCTTACTTATTATGAATTTGATTAGAAACTATATTAGGGTTTCATAAAAGTTTGACTGTTTAAGCATGTTTTGAGCTATGAATCTATGATTTATTTTGAGATTTGATGAAGGATTTTAATGTATATTGCATGAGGGTATTAACAAGCGTTGGTTGGTTGATTTACTTCAAGTTTTCTTGCATGATTTCACTCTTGAATTGCATGGTTTCATACTAGTATTACACACCATCTAAGCGTTTGATAAAATGTCTGGTTAAGGTATCTTGAGTTGTTGAAAGCCTAATGCATGGTATATGAGTTAAGTGACTTTATGATAATGAAAGGAATATATCTCATCCACCTTGTCGAGTGCTAGCAATCCCATACTACTATAGATGAGGGTATGTACCTCATCCACCTTGTTGGCTGGTGGCAATCCCGTACTACCAAAGATGAGGGGTATGTACCTCATCCACCTTCCAAGCAGGTGGCATGCTTTGGATTCCAAGCACTAAGTTTCTTGGTCTATGATGATGGTCTCTTCCTACACATGTAATATGTTCTATGTAAGCATGAGTTGCTTCAAGCATTGTTCATGCATGCCATATTTCTAATATACTATCTCTTGCTTACGGTTATGCAACTCGATTATGTTGCCTATCTCTTGTTGCATTGCATCATACATACTTAGTACATCCAAATGTACTAAGGCGTACTCTAGACCTGCATGATGTTACCATGTAGGAACCGTAGCTTCACTTAATCACCTGCCTCCACGTGGCTAGTACTATCTCTTCAAGTAAGCTTGGTGAGTCTTCAACTCTGAGGATGATATCTTTTAATCTTATGTTATGCAAAGACTCTCTTTCTTTTATTTATGCTTTTCACTATAAGGGTGAGCCCAGAAAGTTGTCTTGGCCCCCGCTCAATTATAAGTTTAGAGATGTTGTCGGACAAGTAATGAAATGATGCTTTGAGCTTGACTCTCTTGACTCTTCCATGCTTTTAAGGTATGAAAAACTCCCTTAGCCCCTTTACCCTTATTTTATTTCCCCTTGTTGTTGTTTAATTGCTTCCGCGACTAAGGATATGTAATGATATGCTAAGAGGCTTGTTTGGGGTCCCTTTGGGCTCCCCATTCACCGTGTCATATCTAGACCCTAGGTCTGGGTTGTGACAAACATGGTATCAAAGAACTAGGTTATTAATGGTCCTTGGCATCCAACACACGCATTGATTAGAGTCTTGTTCATGGTTGTGAAGTGCAGCACGATTATGAGCAAGTGGCTATGAGATTTTTTAGGAAATGTTTCCCTTCTTCTTACTCTCTATTGTGATATAGAAGTTAAGGTAAGGTTTTCCCCTAAAAAATGTTATTTGCTATGCTAGACCATGTCTATCCCAAGAGGAACAAGAGCCCGCACTCTCGAAAAACAATTAGCTTATGAAGAGTTATGGGATGCTATTGCCATGCTAGCTCAAGCCATGACCAATCAAATCAACCAAGGAGCCTAAGGCCCTCATGATCCTACTCTGGCATCTAGGGTAAGGGATTTCATGAGGATGAACCCATCGGAGTTCAATGCGTCTCAAGTAGATGAAGACCCTCAAGAATTTATTGATGAGGTCTACAAAGTCTTGTCTATCATGGGGTTAGATCAGAGGAGAAGGAGGAGTTGAAGGTGTACCAACTCAAGGGGGTTGCTCAAATATGGTACGTCCAATGGAAAGAGGAAAAGGGGAGCAACAATGTGATTCTTTGGAAGGAGTTTAAGGCGTCTTTCCTTGACTGATTCTTCCCTCTTGAGCTTAGGAAGGCCAAAATGATGGAGCTTATGAATTTAAAGCAAAGATCTATGAGTGTGAGGGAGTATGCATCAAGTTCAACCAACTCTCCAAATATGCTCCACAATTGGTTGTCGACTTGAGGTCTAGAAAGAACAAATTTGTGATGGGTGTTCCGATTTGGTGAATGAGGAGTGTTGTGCCACCATATTGATAAGTGACATGGATTTGTCCTACCTAATCACGTATGCCAAACAATTGTAAGGGTAAGCTTAGAAAAAGGAGGAGTGGTGAGGCCAAAAACACCCGTTCTAATAGTAAATTCCAAAGTCTCAAAGGTGGCCGGTTTCATCAAGGCCAAGAGTCTTCTTATGATCCTAATAAAAGGTTTTCCAATGACAATCCAAGGGCACAAGGTGATGGTGGGGTGGTGCCTAATGCTATGTGTCATAAGTGTTGTAAGGGTCATAGTGGCCCATGCTTGAGGGATACTAATGCTTGTTATAATGGTGGGGAAGTGGGGCATAAAGTGATAGATTTCCCTCATAATCAGAACAAGGATAAGGATGTTCATCCACAAGGTGTTAATGCCGCTCCTAGGGGGAGAGGTGGCCAACCAGGTGGTGCCCCAAGGCACAATCAGTTCTATGCTCTCCAAGTGAAACAAAGGGTAGATGAGGTGCCCAATGTCGTCACTGATATGTTAAAATGCTTTGATTTTTATGTGTATGCATTGATAGACCTAGGTGTCACTTTTTATTTGTTACTCCTTTTGTTGCGAAAAATTTTCATATTGAACCTGAATTGTTGTGTGAGCTATATGAAGTGTCTACTCTCATTGGGGCATCTATTATTGCTAGAAGAGTCTATAAAAATTGTCCCATTTGTATTTTGCATAAAACATTACCTTGTGATTTTGTTGAGCTGGAAATGGTGGATTTTTTATGTCATTCTTGGGATGGATTTGTTGCATGCATACTATGCTTCTATTGATTGTAGAACCCGTCGGGTCAAATCCTAATTCCCAAATGAACCCATTCTTGAGTGGGAAAGTCATGATGTTGTGGTCAAGGGTAGATTCATTTCTTGTACTAAAGCCCATAAATTAATTTTTAAGGGGTATCTCTACTCATCTTGTGAGGGTTATGGATGTTGAGTCCAAGGTCCTTCCTATAGAGTCGGTTCCGGTGGTTAATGAGTTTCTTGATGTATTCTCTAATGATCTTCCCAATGTTCCTCCCGAAAGAGAAATAAATTTTGGCATAGATCTCCTTCCCAATACTCAGCCCATTTTCATTCCCCTTTACTGTATGGCCCCGGCCGAGTTAAAGGAGTTGAAGGAACAATTGAGGCATTTGTTGGAGAAGGGTTTTATTAGCCCTAGTTAAGCACCTTGGGGTGCACCTGTGCTATTTGTGAAGAAGAAAGATAGGTCCCTTAGAATATGCATTAACTACTGGCAACTTAACAGGGTCACCATAAAGAATAAGTACCCTCAACCAAGGATTGATGATTTTTTTGACCAACTTCAAGGGGTTAGTCACTTCTCTAAGATTGATCTTCAATCTGGGTATAACTAAGTGAAAGTGTGGCAGTGTGACATTCGCAAGAGCACCTTTCGGATAGGTATGGGCATTATGAATTCGTGGTTACTTCCTTTCGGTTAACCAATGCACCGGCTATCTTCATGGATCTTATGAATAGGGTCTTTAAACCCTACCTTGATTTGTTTATGGTAGTTTTCATTGATGATATTTTGATCTATTCTCATAGTAAGGAGGAGCACGTGAGTCATTTGTGGATGTTGCTACAAATATTGTGGGAAGATAAGTTGTATGTTAAGTATGAGAAGTGTGAGTTTTGGTTGCAAGAGATTGCCTTTCTAGGTCATGTGGTGTCGGGGGATGGTATTAAGGTGGATCCTAAAAAGATGGAAGTGATTAGAAATTGGCCTAGATCTTTGACACCATCGAATATTAGAAGTTTCTTGGTCTTAGCGGGTTATTAAAGAGGTTTGTGAATGAGTTATCTTCTATTGCTTCTTCTATGACTAAGTTGACTCAAAAGAAGGATAAATTTGTGTGGATCGATGAGTGTGAAAAGCGTTTCTAAACTTTGAAAAGATAAGCTTGTCTATGGTCCTATCTTATCACTACCAGAAGGGTTAGAAGGGTTTATTGTGTATTGTGATGTCTCAAGAATTGGTTTGGGTTGTGTATTGATGCAAAATGGTAAGTTGATAGCCTATGCTTCTAGACAACTTAAGGTGCATGAAAAAAATTATCCTACCCATGGCCATCGTGGTATTTTCTTTGAAAATTTGGCGACATTATTTGTATAGATTGCATGTTGATGTGTTTATCGATCATAAGAGTCTCCAATATGTGTTCAACCAAAAAGATCTCAACTTGAGACAATGAAAGTGGTTAGAGCTTCTTAAAGATTATGATATGAGTGTGCATCATCACCCCGGTAAGGCTAATGTTATGGTCGATGTTTTGAGTAGGGTGTGTATGGGTAGCCTAACTTATGTTGATATGGTGGCAAAGAGGTGGCTAGAGAGGTCCATCAGTTGGCTAGGTTAGTTGGCTAGGTTAGGATTTAGGTTGGAGGAGGTTGACAATGGTGGAGTAGTGGTGGTTGATGGTTCCAAATCTTCATTGATTGAGGAAGTGAAGGCAAGGAAAGATCTTGACCCTGCCTTGCTAAAATTGAAGGCCTTCGTTAGAAATGCTAGGGTGGAGGTTTTCTCCCAAGGGGGAGATGGTTCCCTTAGATACCAAGGTAGATTGCTTGTGCCTAATGTTAAGGACTTGAAAAAGAAGGTCCTTGATGAGGCTCATAATTCTTCCTATTCTATTCACCCTGGTTCTACTAAGATATATAGAGATTTGAGGGATGTATTTTGGTGGGATGGTATGAAGAAAGACATTGCTAAGTTTGTGTCTGGTTGCCATAATTGCCAACAAGTGAAAGTCGAATATCAAAGGTCGTGTGGCCTAGCCCAAGATATAGAGATTCCTACTTGGAAGTGGGAGAAAATCAACATGGATTTTGTGGTTGGGCTGCCTAAGACTAGAAAGGGTTTTGATTTTATTTGGGTTATGGTTGATAAAATGACAAAGTCAGCTCATTTTCTACCAGTTAAGACTACTTATAAGGCCGAAGAGTATGCTAGATTGTACATTCATAAGTTAGTCACATTGCATAGGGTGCCTTTGTCTATCATTTCAGATCGTGGTCCTCAATAAACTTTACACTTTTGGAGGTCCTTCCAAAGAGGTCTTGGTACCAAGGTTAGGCTTAGTACGACCTTTCACCCTTAAACGGATGGCCAAGCCGAGAGAACTATCCAAACTCTTGAGAATATGCTTAGAGCTTGTGTGTTGGAGTTTAAGGGTAGTTGGGATGATCATCTTTCATTGATTGAGTTTGCTTATAATAATAGCTATCATGCAAGCATTGGTATGGCTCCTTTTGAGGCCCTTTATGGTAGACGTTGTAGATCACCAGTTGGGTGGTTTGAAGTGGGAGAGATAGCTTTGTTGGGTTTAGATCTGGTTATGGAGGCTATGAAGAAGGTAAGGTTGATTAGAGAGAGATTGAAAACAGCACAAAGTCGTCAAAAGTCCTATGCCGATGTAAGGAGAAGAGATTTTGCCTTCAAAGTTGGTGATTGGGTCTATTTGAAGGTCTCACCCATGAAGGGTGTGGTTCGTTTTGGTAAAAGGGGTAAATTGAGTCCAAGATTTGTTGGTCCCCATAGAGTATTGAGGAGGATTGGTAAGATGGCCTATGAGTTGGAGTTGCCCGATGATATGAATATGGTTCATCCGGTCTTCCATGTATCTATGTTGAGGAAGTGTGTGGGTCACCCAAATGCTATTGTGCCTTTTGATGTTGTGGGTGTTGTTGGAGACAATTTGACTTATGAAGAGGTTCCGATAGAAATTTTGGATAGACAAGTGAAGAGGTTGAGGAACAAGGATGTTGCTTCCATTAAGGTCGTTTAGAGAAACCAACAAGTTGAGAGTGCTACATAGAAGCCGAGGTGGATATGTAAAAGCGATATCCCTATCTCTTCCATTCTACTCAAGCCTAAGGTACTAATCTAAGTCCGCTACATGATTCCGAGTCTTAAATTTTAGCCCTCATGTCATTTGCATGCATTTATGTTTAAATTGACAAGTTCATAGTGATTTTGACACTTATGTTAAGATTTTTGAAATGATGTTTAAGTGCATGGTTGCATTTTTGTATGGGCTAAAATCATCTTGATTATTTCTCTTGTATACGTTCCTTTGACATTCAGGGATGAATTTTCCCAAGGGGGATATATTGAAACGACCCTAAAAAGTGTCCGAAAATGTGCCTCAAAAATGCCAATAATCGTAATTTCCATATATCTCACAATTCATGCGTGATATCGAAAATCTGACTTCATATTCTTGATCAGGGGAAAAATTGAGTGGGTAATGGGTCTAACCCTAATTTTAGAGCAACTGTAGCAAAATTTTATTTTCGCAAAAATTTCACTTTCAGAGGTTGTTCGCGTTGGCTTTGCGACACGGACCCCGCCGCAGAGCAGTGTATTTTGTTGTCAGTTTTTCGGTTTCGTCTTATGGCTTTGGGGTCTTTGGCCTAAGCCTTCCTATGCGTAAAAATACTTATACATAGTTATTTTTCAATATATGAGACATTCCTCAAAACCCTCTCTAACATTTAGACAAATATTTCACCCAAAATTCAAGTGTCCCAATCTCATTCCGGATCTAAGGATTTCATTCAAGCTCTCAATCAAATCTTTATCAAGGATGTTGACACCCAATTTTGGCCCTCCGCATTATAGATTAATTATCGAACTTCTTCAATTTTTAATAATTTGAAATAATTTTTCAAAAGTCATTCCAAAAGATTTTTAATCATTTTAGTTTAATCATTATATTTTTTAAAAAAATTAACTAGATAATAATTGAGTTAATTATTTCATTTCGTTAATTTTAAGAAGCTCTTTAATTGATCAATATTGAGTTCGTCTTATAGTCAAATTAATTAGTTAACTCAATTTGACTACCTTTTGAATTCCAATCGGCTGAAATTGTTATATTATAGTGGTCAAATCTTCAACAATATTTTCTCCTCCCTTTAACCCATTTTTCAGACCAAAATTTCAGCCCAAACCTCCTGACCCGGCCCAAATTCTCTAAAATCAGTATATAAATTTTTCACTCACACCTTCACGCGCCTCTCTTTTGTTCTCTTTTCCAATTCACGCGTCTTCCCCAAAAGGGCTAAACAACAACGATCAACCAGCAACCTGCTGCGAACAACAGCAACAAACCAGTCCCAAAATGATGCAAACCAGCCCAGCGTTCCAGTCAACCCAATCCTAACAGCCAAAAAAAAAAAAAACGCAGCAGTCTAGGCACATGACGACAGCGACCAAACGAGCAGCTTTAAGCGACCCTCCCCAACGTTCTAATTCGAATTCAAAATCCTCAATTTCGTTCAAGTTTTCCCCCCATTTTTGGACCTAAATTTTTCCTATAAAAGCTTCACTTTGCTCGCTGGCAGGGGAGGGGATTTTTGGTCGAATTCTTCTCTCAAAGAGAAAGCTTCTTTTTTACTGCTTCCAGAATCGCAAATCAGAAAAAATTTTGTTCTTCTAGTTTTCTGAGGTGGATAACTCTCGTCGCTTCGTCTCAGTCGCTGCCCAGCAAAAGGTAAGATCCTTTTAAACTTTTATTTCCGTTAACTTATACTTGTTTTCTATCCAACTATGCCTAGATGATAATTGTATGGAAATTTGGTGACTGTTGGAGTGACTACATTTTGTAACGAATTACTTCCTTGTTCAAGTTTGGGTTACTATTTTATTGTGAATGCGTAAGAATGTGTTTGGCCTTAAGGATTTGATTAAATCTTGTCTTCCAAATGAGTATCAAGTCGATTTCAATATCTTATTTGGCCTCTGATTGTTGTTTCATGGTGTCGGTTTGTCTCGGAATGTTGTTTTGAATCTGTAAATCTACTCGGTTTATTTAAAGCATGCTTTGGTTCAAGATTTATTTGTTGGGACTGCTTTACGTGCTCTTTAGTTTGCTGCGTCCTCCAAGTTCATGAGTTGCTGGAATTCCCTTCCATATGCGTTATAAGTATTTAATTCTCGGTTTAATTTTTCATGAATAAGGCCACTTTGGCGCAGTTGCTTATCTTATTCTTACTGTGCATTAGCTCTTAATCACTTTTTCTTCCTTACCTAGAGATGTAACCAAATTGAAGGATCACTGATAGTGTAGATGTCACTGCTTGGTTTTGGATGTCTCTTTATTAAATTTATGAGAAATTATTTCTTATTCTATTAGAATTTTCGATTTCTTGTTTATATGGTTTCAATAGCTCAAGATTGTCGTCTTTTCTTTCGCGTAGTTGTGAATCTTTTCTATTGGGATTCCAAAAATTCTCATTGCAAAGAACTGATCTCTGCCTTCTATGTTACATGCACGTAATCGAATGTTAAATACTTATGGTTAGTTTAGCATGACTTGTTGATTCATTTTATGATGTATTTGCCCTTTACCTATTGTGCTTCTTGAAGTTAACTAGTTCTAACATTTAACTTATTCGCTCTTCAAATTGAATATATCTTTGCTATCATTTTGGCTTCATTGATGCAGTTGTACATGTGTTCTATCTTGTTTTTGTTGTGCCCTTCTTATATGGGTTAGATGCTTATGAATCTATTCTTTCTTGCATGTGAAAACCCACCGAGTCCATTTTGGACTTTGACTTTGCATGATCCTGAGTCATTTCAAGTCAGCCTCACCAATACCAGTTAGAGGAAGCAAATACAGGATTTGGAAGCCATAGGGAGGCTGATATACAGTGTATATATATAGTCAGTATATATACAATATACAAGGTCTAAAGGCCCATAAATCAGCAGCAGCCTTTTTGAGGGAAATGGGTCAAAGCCTAACTCTCTTTCTCCTTCTCTTGTTATTGTTTATTTGTGATATTTGTACTAATTTTATTATAATGATTATTTGAATTAATATATTTAATTTAATTAATTCCCCAAATGTTGAACCATTTGAGTAAATTGCTTATTTCAAGGAGTTTTGTGACATTTTCATGTTAAGTTCATTTTAGCAAAACAAAATGAGTTTCTTCCTTTTATCTCAACTAATCTTTTCAAAGGGTTGTCTTTTAAATAGTTCAAGTGTTTTTTCCTTGAAATTGTCTATGAAATATTTCCCCTTTTTTATATATTTAGTCATTTTTTAAATTTAAATACTTTACTTAAGTTTTTCTTTTGTAGGTTCCATTTTAAATTACTTTCTCCAAAGTTAGTGAAATGATTTTAAATCTCTAGTCAACCGCAAGTTAGCGGTCATGTATGAGTGATTAATTTCTTCTCAAAAAAGGAAATTGAATCCTTATTCATTTCTCTTAAACTTTAAGACTTTTTCTGTTAGAATTTTAAAATTGTTTTACGTTTTCTTAATTTCTTTAAAAAGAATTAAGTGGCAACTTTGTTTTCTTTTTTGAAAAAATTGGTTTAAACTAATTTTTTCTTTTAAAAAACTATTTTTACGATTAACAAAGGAAATCTTCAAAGTTAAGATATGTGGGTTTCAACCATTGAGTCCTTTCACCCGTAGTGTCCAATCTTCTTTTTTACATAAATTGCATGTTTCTAAGTTGATTTACTTGTGGGTCTTACTTATTATGAATTTGACTATGAACTATGTTGGGGTTTCATAAAAGTGTAACTGTTTAAGCATGTTTTGAGGTATGGATCTATGATCTATTTTGAGATTTGATGAATGGTTGCAATGTATATTGCATCGGGGAATTACCAAGTGTTGGTGAGTTGATTTATTTCAAGTTTTCTTGCATGATTTCACTCTTGAATTTCATAATTTTATACTTGCATTACACATCCACCAAGTGTTTGATAAAATATCCGGTTAAGGTACCTTGAGTTATCGAAAGCCTAATGCATGGTATATGAGTTAAGCGACTTTATAATGATAAAAGGAATGTATACACGAATTGTTATCTTGGAAAGTATCTATAGTGTTGCAAGTTGACCATACCATAAATGAGGGGTATGTACCTTATCCACCTTGTCAGGTGGTAGTAATCCCGTACTTCCAAAGATGAAGGGTATGTACCTCATCCACCTTCCAAGCGGGTGACATGCCTTGGATTACAAGTACTAAGTTGCTTGGTCTATGATGATGATCTCTTCCTACACATGTAATATGTTATATATAAGTATGTCTTACTTCAAGCATTGTTCATGTATGTCATGTTGCTAATATACTATCTCTTGCTTATGGTTATGCATTTCGATTATGTTGTCTATCTCTTGTTGCATTGCATCCTACATACTTAGTACATTCAAACGTACTAACTCATACTCTATGCCTACATGATGTTACCATGCAAGAACTGGAGCTCCACTTGATCACCTACCTCCACGTGGCTAGTACTATCTCTTCAAGCAAGCTGGTGAATCCTCAACTCAAAGGACGATATCTTTTAATCTTATGTTGTGCAAAGACTCTCTTTCTTTTATTGTATGCTTTTGATTTTGAGGGTGAGCCCGAAAAGTTGTTTTGGCCCCCGGTCAATTTTATGTTTAGGGATGTTGTTGGACAAGTGATGTAATGATACTTTGAGCTTGACTCTCTTGACTCTTGTATGTTTTTAAGCTATGAAAGACTCCCTTAGCCCCTTTACCCTTATTTTATGTCGTATTGTTGTTGTTTAATTGCTTTCGCGGTCAAGGATGTGTTGATATGCTAAGAGGCTTGTTTGGGGTTCTTTCGGGTTCTTCATTCATCATGTTACCTCTAGTCCCTAGGTCCAGGTCGTGACAACTCTCCTTTATTTCTAGGTTGTAAACTTCATGCACATCTGGGTTATCATCCTTATCTTCACAACTATGAAAGGTATGACTTCTTCTCTTGGGCTATTTCTCTCTTCTTATCTAATATTTTTTTTTTCATTAAATAGTTTTAATTATTTTTTGTGATATTAATTGTTTTGTTCATAATTATTCTTTACAAAAAACAAAAAACAAATACATTAGAATTTTATCAATTAATATTTATTTGTCATAGTCTTGTTATATTTGTTGCATTTGTCTATATCCATTTTAATATTTTTAACACAATTCTATTAATGTTTTTAAATAAACAGATAATTATACATCCATATTTAGTCAGTCAATTATTTTAAGCACATAATTTTGATATCCCATGAATTTAAATCCACCATTATATAAAAAAGAATATTTTATATTTTTTATATGACTTTAACCACTAAGTAAAGAGACTGAGAAAATAATTTTTACATTTGAGAAAAAAATTCTTTTTTTTTAAATTAGCTTGGGCTTGGGGCCCAAATTTTATTTATAAATCATCAAAAAAGAAGGCTCTCAGAGCCCAATATAAGATGGTTCATTAATTGAGTCGATTCTACCCACTTAAAACAAACGAACAAAAAGAGTAACTCTAGGGTTAATTTTCTAATTATGAGACTAAACCTTTTGCCTCCCCCTAATCCGGCGCACTTCATGCTCCCTTGGAAGCCCTTTCATCTCCCTTTCCTTCATTTCTGGGTATCCAATTATTTTCATGAGCTCTGATTATTGGTCGTTGTCCTTAGCTATCAAAGGTAAACTCATCTCTATTTTTTCTTTGTCCTACATTTGGATATTGAAGTTTCTTCTTTTTAGGTGTCAGATCAGGCGGACTGTCTTCAACATGACCAGTGAGAAAAAAATTCAAATGAGAGAAAATCCTAAAACAATTTCTCTCTTTTCCTAAAATGGCTTTTCCTTTATCGAAAGCCATCACCACCGTATGTGGTCAAACTCCAAACCTGACGTTGTTCGATCACCACCACATCTCTCTCTCACACTATCGCAGGCTCCGTTGACACAAAATGAAGCTCAAACTTTCCCACCTCATTTTCGATGACACTTCATCAAAAACAACCACAAATCCTTTTACCTTAATTTTTTCAACTCCCACCAGCAACCATCGAACAACCTCTATCTCCCGCTGCTACCAGCAAACAACAACTCCAACCACACCACGACCATCAAATCTTTCTCAATCTCTCTCAATCCACCACCTTCACTCACCCTTCACCTTTGCTTGTATTCTCCCATTAATTAACAGTGAATTTCAAGCTACCATCGTCAGATCACTCTCTTCTCTAGCGAAACAACACAAAAGAGCCACCAAAACCTCAACCCACTGCAATTAACCCCATTAGAAATTCAAAAACCAACAAGCTTTGCACGCAACTACGTCAAACAAGACTCAACCCTCTCTATTACTGTTCTTTCACTATGGTACTCTTCTTCTACTCTTTTTTCTATCATATTTTTGGGTCTGTTCATATTAGTTTATTTGTTGATAGATTGTTTCATGTTTATTTTGTTGATATTATCCTATTTTTCAAAAAACGTTGAACTGTTTTTAATTTTTATTCTAGTTAGGGTTTAAATAGTCTAATTCTTTTTTCTTTCTCAATTACTAAGTTTTTATTGATTTATTTCTCTTTCATTTTTTTATTTTTTATTTTTTCCTAATGTTTTGTTGTTCTTTGCCAACCTGTACCGCTGAGCAAACATCATTTTAGCTCTTTTATTATGATTAGCACAATCATGATTTTTAACATTATTTATTCGTTATAATTGGTAGATAAAATTATTAATTTAGATATTGTTTTAGCTAGCAGATCTGATGATTGTTTTCTTATTATAGTATATTAGGTTTATTGTTGCTCAATATTGCTCCTTTCTTTACTTATTATAATTCTTAGATATTAGCTAGTTTGAGTAAGAAATCATTGGTCAATGAAAAAAAATTCTCTGTCGATAATTTATATTTTTAACTTATTATTTTTATTTATTTTAATTCATATTTATTCATTATTAATATTTTTACAATCCATCTTTACACATTCAAAGTTGCTTCTTACGAAAGATATTCGAAAGAAATTTGAATATTCATTTGTCAGCTTTCTACTATTTTTCGATGATAAGATTTTCTTAAAAAATTCAAAGTACGATATATTTTTATTGTAGTAACTGCCTGTTTTTTTATGGACATGAAAAGACTAAAAGTTACTTACGAGATCGTTCATTTTTTTCACTTCTAAGTTATCCACTTGACTACTAAAATTATATTTTACATTTTATAGAATTAATTTTACTTTATTTGAAAATCAATATTTGATCATGAAAATTCAAAACTAATTTAAAGTTTTGTTTCAAATTTGGAAAACAACTAACTATTACTTGATTTCTAACTCACTTCTTTGTAAAAATAATATATAGAAATATTAATATTATTCTACGTTATAATAAAATGTATAATCAATTTTCATTGAAATTAATGTTATTGGGCTCGTACATTTAGGCTATTATAACTAATACATAAATATAAACTTGTGCACTCATGTCTTGATTTTCGTTTTCCCTTCTCCAAATATACATGCTTGCTCTCAATTGTACTTACTCTAATTTGAGATTCACATACTCATTCAAAAATAAATTTATATATCGTATCTCTTACTTTGATAATTATCGAAAGAAAGGATTCTCAAATAATAAAAAAAACTAAAAAGAAGTTTATAAAAGATAAGTGTTATGAAGAGATCATGTTCTGGAAAAATGTCGAAATTTTGTGTGAGAAAATATCAGATCTTTCTTTGTTGTGTGGAATTGAATTTGCTATGATTTTTTTTTTTCAATTTTAGGTCAACCATTTATGTTTGGCAAATCAAATTTTGAACAAGTCAATGATAAATTTTGTAGAAAAACAGTTAAGTGGGTGTGCCTCAAATTGTAGAATGGCAACTGAATGCAGTTTCAAATTCTTTTAGTTGTCATCCTACAACTTGTGGAACACTCGGTAGATTGTTTTGCCTGCAGAGTTGATCGACAATAGATTCAACATTTGGTTAATAAAATATAAATAGTTCATCTGCAATTGAAAAAATAACAATAGCAAATCTAGTTCCTCACAACACAGAAAGGTCTATTCTTTTCTTATATAAAACTTTCTACATTTTGAAGAACATGATCTTTTCATGACGCTTACTTTTTATGAACTTCTTTTTGCTTTTCTTTTTTTTGGTTTGGCATTTGGGAGCTCTTTTTTTCTTTTTTTTTTTTCAGGATTATCATAATAAAAGATATGATATACAACAACAACATACCCAGTGGAATTCCACAAGTGGGGTATGGGAAGAGTAGAATGTATGTAGACCTTACCACTAGCTCATAGAAGTAGAGAGGTTGTTTTCTGGGAACCCGCGTCTCAAAAACCCATAAGTACAATAAATCTACAATTACAGTGATATGTAAAAATTGTTTATTGAACAAGTGTATAAATCTACAATTAGAGTGAGTCTAGATGAGAACAAACCTATATTGTAGATGGGGAATCATAAAATGAGACACAAGTTAGTATGTTTATTTTCCAACCCTACAACACCCGCACTGCTTCGCTAGCGTTATCATGCTCTTCCTCGCAACCCTGCCTTGTCCTCCCCAAACGTCTTCTGCCTCACTTTCTTGGATTGTACATACATCTTCATTCAATTGTCATCATCCTTATGCAAAGTAGAGATCACTTTCATGCTAGAGAACATACTAGATCTTTCATATGCTCTTTCAAATTTCTGTGGCGGCAAAACGGTCATAACCAGTCAGTTCATTGTAGGCCTCAACAAATACTTAGAGGCTGTTAACCATGGATATTTAGTAGGCATGCAATTTAAAATGCACTTTAAAGGGGAAGAGAATCCTGATAGAAGGTAGTGATATCAAATACTCCATTTCGATTTGTTTGTCTTATTTTTTTAAGTCCGTTTAAAAAAGTTTACGCCTCTTTGCCTTACTCCCAATTCTACTTTCCACCTGACATATTTAGGATTACAAGATTGAAGATCATTTTGGTACATTCTACATATTTTTAATTTAAGCGACATGATTCAAAAGTCTTCTATACTTTTTAAAATTCCGTGCAAAGTTAAAACCATACAGATAAATTAAAACAGAGGGGGAGTATCCAAAAGTCCTCAAATTCGATGTAGAGGTCATTGATCTAGATGTTTATTTGTTGACAACTTAGTATTGACATGTATTGGATTTTTCTTGGGCTCTTCCCTTGTTATTTCACAGATATATGAGCACTATACTTGGGGTTGATCTTTCCTCACAGTGAAAAAATTCTGCAAGGCTATCCCTGAAGATTTATTTAAATGATATTGTTGGTTGAACATTATATTTAGCAATATTTTTTAAGTGCGGTTGGTAATCACCATTATCTCCCTTCATTCCAGGTTAAATGGGATGAGCTTCCATCTCTTTCAAGGCCTGACAGAGTTTCTCCTTAATTGGGTAATTGAATCTTCTTCAATCACAAAAGCCCTTGTCCATCCAACTTCAAGGAAGAACAAAAAGCATGGCTACATAATGAAACAAAAATATCATGTCCAAATGAAAATTCTCAACAGCATGGTGGTTTTTCATGTGTTGGTTTCTGATATTTGATTTCCATTTTCATCTGCTTATACAATTTTGCGCTTCTTTTCCTGCTAGATCCTGCATCCTCAATTGCATCAACGGTTTGGAATCCTTCCCTCAACTCGCCTCAGTTTAACACCTCTGGCATCAACAATAGTACTAATTGCACATTAACGTCTCACCCCTCCGCTTAAGTACCCAAACACTGCTTCCCTTGCAGCTATGCCACGTATATAGGAAGCAATGGCACAACTGCAAGGAAAGCAACATTTTGTCAGTTTAGCGGAGGGGTGAGACGTTAATGTGCAATTAGTATTGTTGTTGATACCAGAGGTGTTAAACTATGGCGATCGAGGGAAGGATTCGGAACTGCTGATGCAATTGAGGATGCAGGATCTAACATGAAAAGAAACACAAAATTGTTTAAGCAAATGAACATGGAAATCAAATATCAGCAACCAACACATGAAAAACAACCATGCTCTTGAGAATTTTCATTTGGACATGATATTTTCGTTTCATTATGTAGCGTTGCCTTTTCTTGTTCCCTGAAATTGGATGGACAAGGACTTTTGTAATTGAAGACACATAAGGTCCAATTTCTTAATGAGAAACATTGTCAGGCCTTGAACATATTTCTACTGGAAAAGGATACAACTAAATAGGCAGACGCCATTGTTTTGGGGTGTTAATGTTGGCATTGCATTATCTCGAGATCTTCCGCCTGAAAGTTAATTTTAGTTTATTTTCCGATTTATAATGTGTAATGACGAGGTTTAAAATGTAAGATAACTTTCAGGTTGTGAGCCTTTTCATGAAAGTGTAGAATATGCTTCATTACTCGCATGATGGAGTTTCATCCTTCTTACTATATTAAATGGTGGTAAGATTGTAAATGACATAATTATAGTAATTATAAGTTTATAAATAATACTCCATTACGATAGCTACTTAGCTGGTTTACATTTTCTTTAATTAGTTTACGACATTACTTGCAGAACACCGATGAGTTGACTTACTGTTACAATGATTAATTCCCTAACACAAGCAACCATTTAGAAAAACCAAAGAGCAGAAAGCATCCTGAAACTTGAGTTATTAAAAAAGGGATGTCTTCATATGGGTATTTGTCTCAACAAAACAATCACTATGACCTTTCTCATTTGGAAACGCTTGGGCATGAATGAGATTTAGGCATCCCCAAAAGGAATATAAAGAATCTAATTGATGTCCTTTTTATCAATCTTAAATTCGTAGATATATTTCTCAGCTTGCAGAGCTTCCCAAGTACTGTAGCTGTGATGATACACGGGAAGCCCAAGATATTTTTCCTTATGCTGCAGTTGAATTCAAAAGAATCATCTCGCCGGACGATATTGTATCTATGTTCTATAATTTGGGAGAACAGATTTGGGAGGCAAAGTTGGAAACCAGAGCTAAATACTCCTTTCCTGAAGCATCATGACCACTTTCCTTTAACATTGCTACAACCGAATTTGTAAAGAGATTCATTGTTACTGTTGTAATGAATCTCAGTAATTTATAGAGATTTGTAATCTTATTCTTGGGATCCTTTGGTTCCTTGTTCTAGCAGGAAACAAGTGGAAGAGGTTGGGAAGGAGTTCGTTGAAGTTATTGAGAAGTTTTGTTTGCTTTGTTTTTGGCAGATGCAAGGATCCTCAAAGCCAAAATACTCTCTTCAATCATATTTTAGTTGTGGTTGGCCATGCAGCAATCATTTCCTGTTTGAGTGCATCATTTTCTGACCATCAAATGGACATTCAGCCCATTCAATCATGTATCTGCAAGATCGATATTGATATCCTGCAAACTCTAAAATCAGGATGGCATCCGAATATCCAAACTCATGAGTATGTCGGTAATTATGAAGCCGGCTTTGTGGAGACCCTCCTACACTGTTTCGAAGATCTATCCAAGCACCAAGAGATAGTTGCTTTCAAGGATGAAAGAGCAATCCTTCAGGAAATTCTCAACGTCTTGAGAGCCAATCTCATCAATCCACCACGAGAGGTTCTTGAAAACATACTAAGTGTAGTTCCAGTGTAAATATTTACAATGCAACTTCCTCATTTGCAAAATCATTTTCAATTTTAACCTGATTTCGAGCACTCTGTATAGGACTGTAAAACTCTCAATGTTCAAAAGTACAAAGTAGAAACCTTGCCGAGACTTACATGTACATGAAATTGAACTGTATGTCAGTAGTACCTCAGTTGCAGATTATGAAGATGATAACGGTTAATCTTCTCGCAGCAAGAATCATTAAACCATGAATCAAAGCAATCTAATCATACTGAACTTGCTACGTTGTACAAATTCATACGTAACTCATTTTCTAGACACTTCTACCCTTCATCTCCTTGCCTGCACTTTCCGATGTTTCCTCAATTCCCTAGTCGGCACTTCACTCGCCTTTGTTTTTGGGTTGTAAACTTCTTGCACATCTGGGGTTATCATCCTTATCTTCACAACTATGAAAGGTATGACTTTTTCTCTTGGACTTTCTCTTTCTTTTGATCTAATATTATTTTTTTATTCATTAAATAGTTTTAAAAATTATTTTTTGCAATATTAATTTATTTTGTTGATAATTATTTTTTACAAAAATATACATTAGAATTTTGTCTATTAAATTTGATTGTTATAGTTTTGTTATATTTTTTGCATTTGTTTATATTTATTTTAATATTTTTAATACAATTCTAATAACATTTTTTTTACATAGACAAATAATTATACATCAATATTTAGTCAGTCAATGAATTTAACCACATAGTTTTGATATCCCATGATTTTAAATACACTATTTTGTTAAAAAAAAGTGATTTTATATAACCTTAACCACTAAGTAAAGAGATTGAGGAAATAATTTTTAGATTTGAGAAAAAAAATCTTTTTTTAATTAGCTTAGGCCAGGGGCCCAGATTTTATTTATAAATCATCAAAAAAAGGAAAGACCTCGAAGCCCAATACAAGATGGTCCATTAATTGAGCTGGTTCCACCGACTTAAGACTAATGGACAAAAGGAGTAACTCTAGGGTTACTTTACTAGTTGTGAGGCAATACCTTTTGTCTCCCCTAACCTGCCCCCACTTCATGCTTCCTTGGAAGCCCTTTCATCTCCCTTTCCTCCAGTTCTGGGTATCCAGTTATTTGCATGAACTTTGATTGTTGGTCATTGTCCTTAGCTATCAAAGGTAAGCTCATCTCTGTTTTTCTTTGTCCTGCATTTGGGTACTGGAGTTTCTTCTTTTCAGGTGTTAGATCCTGTGGACCGTCTTCAACATGAAGAGTGAGGAAAAAAAACTTTAAATAAGATAAAACTCTAAAAAAAATTTCTCTCTTTCCCCAAAATAACCTTTCATTTTTTAGCAACCATCACCGCCATATCCGGCCAAACTCCAAACCCTGATGTTGTTTGATCACCACCGCATCTCTCTCTCACTTTCGCAGATTCCATTGACGAAAAGTGAAGCTCAATCTTTCCCACCCTTTTTCTGGTGACACTTCACCAAAAACAACTACAAACCTTTTTACCTTTATTTCTCCAACTCCCACCAACAACCATCAAACAACCTCTACCTCCCGCTACTACCAGCGAACAAAAACTCCAACCACACCACAACCATCAGATCTGTCTCAATCCACCACCTTCACTCACCCCTTCACCTTTGCTTGTATTCTCCCATTAACTAACAATGAATTTTAAGCTATCATCACCAGATCACTTTCTTCTCCAGTGAAACAACACCAAAGAGCCACCAAAACCTCAACCCATTGCAATTAACCCCATTAAAAATCTAAAAACCAGCAAGCTTCGCTGCTCTGGCAAACAAGACCCAACCCTCTCTATCACTGTTCTTTCACTATGGTACTCTTCTTCTACTCTTTCTTTTATCATACTTTTGGGTATGTTCATATTAATTTATCTGTTGATGGATTGTTTCATATTTATTTTGTTGATGTTATCCTTGTTATACCGAAAAATGACTTTTGGAAAGAAAATCCAAAAATCAGTTTAAAACTCTATTTATTTAAGAGAAAACCAATTTTTGAAATCTTGAAAGAAAAACACAGAATCGCCACCTAATTTTAAGGATAATTAGGAAACCGATTAAGTATTTTAAAAGACCTAACAGAAAAATCTTTTTAAAATTCAGAGAAAAGGTTCGGGTTCACATTTCCACTTCGAGAAGGTTTTACGCACTCGAAATGGCCGCTAA
>JAABOM020068145.1:0-38784 GCA_011800125.2 Solanum clarkiae | reverse complement strand
CAAATTACACAACATCCACAACAAGATTTTTCACTTGGATAATTATCCTTGTTTTAAAGAAATACGGGGTCTAACATAAACAACATAAAAGACATTAAATTTGTGTGTGTGTGTGTATATATATAATTAACATATAAATTTATTTAAATGATACTTAAACATTTGAAGTTCACATATAATATTTTATTTTGACATAGTTAATAAAAAATAAAAGTGATAACTATAATACATTTTAATTTCAATATATTATAAATTGCGCACATTTGGCACTTGTTGAATGTTTAACTAAAATATTTTTAATACAATAATATATGTTAGTACCATAGAACAACAACAACGACGACAACAACAACAACAACAACAATAATAATAATACATTTTAATATATTATTATCTATACTATATTAAAAACGTGAAGGCCCTTAGAAATGTTGTTTGAATTTTTTTGCCTTTATTAAAATATTCCTCTTTTGACAAAATTGTCTTTCCACCATTTTTGTTTAAATTCTTATTTAATTATATTTATAATATTTACTTTTAAAATGTATGAAAATAAATGATAAAATAAGGTAGCCGTTAAAAAACTCCTAAATCCTCTTTATTTGGTAGACTTCTACTTCTTCCTTATTTGAATCAAGAAAATACTCTACAGCCACTAAGAAAAATTCTAGTTTACCATGATATACATGATCTTTCTAAATAAAAAAATTTATCAAAATAATATTTTGTAGTAAATTATTTATTTTTTCATAAGTTTATAATTAAATTTAATTTTTTTGTGTAATGTTTATTACCAGATGAGATAGATACTTTGATCACGCACAAAACACATACAACAAGACTAGTACATATTAGAAATATGTTTCAATGCATGGTGAATATATAATCCAAATATTTTTAATACGAATATATTGTAGGTGTTATCCGTGAAATTTTACTATTTAAATATTATTTAAATGTATCACGTTGGAGTTTGAAAATTCATTTGATTGTTGTGTTATTTGTTGTTGTTGGGTCTATTGATGGCATGAAGGTAAAAAAGGAAAAGAAGAGTTGAGATGGTGGTTGTCTATTGTTTTGTTTGCCGTAGAAGCCATTCTCGATGAGGTTGGATGGAGGAAAAAAATACTACACAGGCGAGGATCGGAGAAGTAAATAGAGGAAGAAAGCAAAATAATTATAATTATTAGAAATAATTATGCTATGGTCAATAATTAAAAAAAGTATTCCAAAGAAAGGTAGTATTTAGCTTAAAAGAATACTTTTACGTAAAAAAAAAAAAAAAATTAGTAAACCGCTTGCAAGACCCTTGCTAAATTATTTTGACTCAAATTCCCTGACAAATTCTCTTCTAAATCACTTCAACAACTATAAATAGTTTCAATCATAAGCTATGCACCAGGACCCCAACCATTAGTCTGACCTAGTAGTCACAACTTATAACCTACAATTATAATCACCATCAAAACATAATCCCAACTCGCAATTATCCTTACCCGGACTTTAATGTTCACAAATACATGATCCACAACGTTACAACGAACCAAACCTGATTCTTAAGACATCATCCATAGTTGTTACAAGAACCATCTCAATATTTAAATATTTTCTGGTCACTCATGGACCAACTTGTAGCAACCACAAAACAAAGAAGTAAATCTGATTCACTTATGGAACCAACATACAAGAGAACAGTCAAACATGTACCATGCGTTGTGCCCGAGCCAATCAGTATTAGAATATGTACCAGGCATGATACATGAGCCAATCAATAGAATTTCATACTAGGCATGATATCTGAACCAATCGAAAGATATTTTGCTACTCGAGGCAAACGATAATATATATACCAAACGTGGTATCTAAGCAAACAAAGAGATATCTTGTACCATGCATGACATCCGAGCCAATCAACAAGCACATGTTTCTCACACAATCACAAATATAATGAAACACCACATTTGTAAAATCAAATGCAAATCAAACAAGTTCATTGCATGAGATTGACGACATGATATAATTTCATATTCGTCCTTCATTTTTTTCTCGACATGCATTGTACAAGTAATATTATAAAATCAGTTAACATGCATACATTATATACTTGAATTACTTGACATGGAGAACTCAGTTTACCTCTCTTGATTTCTCATGAATTACTTGATTTTGTTTATGGAGTTTTTTCACCTGCAATTCCTTTTATATGTGATCCTTCAGGGAATCAGCAACCTAATCTCAACTACATCTCATGCCTGTGAGTAGATCAAAGTGTGAGATTTTGAATTTTTGCTCTTTATCATGTGAGGTTCTTGTTGATGTACATCTTTTACCCACATGTTATAAGGACCTGGATTTTTGTATAGCTTTAGTGATGCTTGGAATTTGGTTCAGAAAGTTTTGGGCCAAGGTGACATCTTACAGAAGCCTCCACTCCTTCATTCGCTCAAACGCTTCCCGAGACCTTTTTTCGAACTCTAACCGGGGGTTTCCCATGGAATCTCCACGTTCAATCCAACTTCAATTTCAAATCCTCAATTCAAGCTTATTTATGTTATTTAAGGCCATCATGAGTCCCCTACATCAAGCCAAGTTCAAAGGAATTTTCGTTGGATAAGTTTGACATAAGTACCGGTAGAAGGGTCAACTTTAAAGGGGCATATTTCTTATAAAAGGAACTGGGTGGTCCATGACCTATCAAATTAAAGCCCTTTGAGTTAGCTTTCCAATACACTTGGTTTTGCCTCATTTCGAGTTCGGATGAGAGAGTTATGACCATTTTCGTAAGACCCTCTTGAACAGTGATGCCACATGGGCACCCATATGGGCAGTGTGGTATCTCAGGGTCCATATGAGAGGTCTGGTGCTGGAAGTGGCCATTTTTGGCCCAAGTGTTGGGGTACGGTCAGTGGTACTGGCCATATGGCTTGTCACTGACCGTGGGGTTGACCGTATAGTTTTCTAAGTTTGGAAAAATTTCAAGGTAGGTGCCACAGCCCGTTGTACGGACTGTGGAAGGCTTCACAGGTCGTGAGGCCAGCCGTGGTGCACCCCTTCTTCGAAAATCCTTCAAGTATTGGGGGTACGGGCATCCATACGGATCTTGTGACTCTACACGACCCATAATACCCTCTGTATAGGTGAACTTTGCCAAATTTTTCTAAGCGTTGAGACAAGTTCCAATTTTCAAAATTTTTGTTAAGTATAGGGTATGGCCAGGCGGTATAGACTATAATAATCCCCACCGCCCGTACAACCCCCGTGATGGAGTTACACACAATTTTTCATTCCATCCCACTAATGGCATTTTCATAAATTTGATTACTTCTGTTGGTCTTTTGGGAATTCCTATGCTATTCTATGGTTATCTAAAGACCTAAAACCTATTTCAAATATTCAAAATCACTCTTCATATTTTTAAAATCCTCTCAAAAGCTTTCCACAAAAGTACTCTTGGAGATTTCAACTTGGGAGCTAAGGAACTCAACCCTTCTTCAAAATTCTTTGGGGTTTTATCATCTTAGTGAAGGTATGTGGGTTTTGATCCTTGGTTACTTCCAATCAAGTAGACTCAAACTATTTTCAAGATATCTACACGAATTTAGCTTGCTTTAATTTGACGTTTTGAATATTTTGATTCCTTAAATTCGAATAATCAATAAGTTATGTTTATCTATAGACTTTAAGATGATTTAAGCTTTGAAATACTGAATTTCATCATTTTTATGAATCTATAGTTATGCATGGTCCCTTTGAGGCTTTGATCTAAGCATGGGTGATTTATATCATGATTTTAAATGTGGATTTAATTATGTTTCCATTTGAATTTCACATTATCTTATTGATTTTATATTGAATCTCAATTACTCATGCTATTCCCTCATCATTCATGGCATTTGCATTCATGACATTGGATTATTTTGGAAATTATATTTTGGGTTAAGCCCAATTGTGTTTTATGATATGATTTTAATATGATATTGGTTAAGATAAGAATGTGATCACATATATATCTATTAATTATGGCTTTTTGAGCAATTTAGGTACTTGTACTATTTTGTATATGAATGGGTTATTCCTTTACATGAATATTATGACTAAGAACTATATTTTTGGCATTTGAGCCTAAGTATGAATTACTATGGTGTTTGGCTTTAAGCCCAATTATGCATTGAAATGTTTCGGTAAGACTTGTATCTCTATTAAAGCATGTATAAATACGTATATTGTATGTGTTCTTATGGGATGCCAAATTAGCACCAATGGATTGGGGCATTAGGACTTTCCCTAGGGTTCTCTCTCTATTCTTGAACTATCTGTCAGCATAGGAATGGTAGTCATCACCGAAAAGGCCGGGTCATAAGGGGTGATGATTCATTTATGATATGGTATATTTTGATATGGAAATCCTTCGAAATGACCGGGTCGTAAGGAAGGTGGCCACCACATACGAAATAATAGGTCATAAGGTGTGATGTAGATTACCTTTGGCAAGTAATCTTCTCTCACCCGACGGGAGGTCAATATTGGACAAATTCATGTAATAGCTCGCATGGGTTTGAGATGTCGGTTATGGTCACACCCCAATATGTATTATATGCCCTTATCATCTAACGTTGAAGTGCAGGTATTGTAGGTTACATGCATTGCATCCCGCGTACTTAGTATATTCAAACGTACTAACGCATACTCTTGCCTACATGATATTAGCATATTGGGACTGATGACCTTGATCATCCACTATTTGATGCTTAGTTCAGATTTCAAATTTACTTATAGTGGTGAGCCCTGTCTTCCAAGGACGATTCACCATCTATCTACTAATGATACTTTCGTTTCTTTATGTATTTGAGGGTGAACTCAATAAATGTTTTGGCCCTCGATCCATCTATATAGAGGCATTGTTGGACACCTTGTAAACCTCTTTGCATTATATGCTATATGTTATGGTTAAGTCTATGTTACGGATTGGTTATCTTTGACTATCGTTATGTGAGTTGGTTATGTGATTTATGGCTTATTATATGTTGTGATGGAAAGATCCTAAGTCCCAAAATTCCCCATAGAGTGAGTCCTTTTCTTTTTGCCCCATAGAACTATGTGTTCACTTGTGTACGCTTTCGATCTGATGATGTGAGTTTTGGTATCTTGAGGCTTTTTTGGGGACTCTCGGGTTCCCATTCGTCGTGTCACATTAGGCCCTAGGTCCGAATCATGATAAAGATGGAATCAGAGCCCTAGGTTGTGAATGAGCCCTAGGTTGTGAATGATCCTCGGAGTCCAACATGTCACGTCAAGTAGAGTTCTAATCGTGGATGTGAAGAGCATCATGCCTATGAGTAAGAGGCTACGATGACGTTCTAGGAATTTTCTCACTTCTTCATGTCTTATGTTGTGCTGTGAATAGTTAGTTTTGCTTCTTGATCTTGACGGTAACCTTACTCTATTACAGAAGATGCTTCGCGGTAGACCTACCAGACCAGCCACGGCTTATGAGGGTCAAGCCCCACAAGGCCTATGGATGAGCCTATCTCTAATGGTGAGTTCTAGACGGCCATTGTTATACTTGCCTAGGTGGTGACTACTCAGACTAGGCAGCCCAACCTTTCTCAGGATCCCACTCCATCTCCAGAGTGAGGGATTTCACCCGAATGAATCCTCCAGAATTCTTTGGATCAAAGGCTGATGAGGATGCTCAAGAGTTCATTGATGAGCTCACAAAGGTGTTGAATGTTATGGGTGTCACTTCTGAGGAAAAAACTGAGTTGGGTGCATATCAGTTGAAGGATGTGGCTCAGGTATGGTATACTCAGTGGTCTATAGAGAGGGTGTGTGGTGATGTTGTTAATTAGGAGGAGTTCAAGCTTGCCTTCCTAGATAGCTTCTTCCTACTTGAGTTTAGGGAAGCCAAGATGATCGAGTTTATTAATCTTAAGAAGGGTAATATAAGTGTGAGGGATTATGCCCTCAAGTTCACTAAGCTCTTCAAGTATGCTCCTGCACTTGTGGCTGATTCCTATACAAGAATGCACAAGTTCAATTTTGGTATCTTTGACTTGCTTGTACAAGAATATCGCACGGCTATCCTTAATTAGGATATGAACATCTCTAGACTTATGGGGTATGCCGAGAAAATTAAAGGGGAGAATCTCAATGAGAGAAGAGTTCATGATGCTAGGAGAGCTCGGTTTGATGGTGGTTCTCCGGTTCTAGAGGTGGTGGTTTTGATCGCTTTTATCGGGGCCAAGGTTCCAATGCTCGGATGGATAATTCTAGATTGCCTCCTCGTCAAGCACCAGGGGTTGGTGGACCATGGTTTCCTAGGTGTGACAGGTGTAGGAAAAATCACTGGAGTGTCTGTTCGAAAGGATTGGATGTATGCTATAGCTATGGTGATAAGGAGCACAAGATTGCTGATTGTCCTAAAAATGCTCAGAGGGATCAGGGTCAGGTGGCTCAGGGTGGACAGAACCTACAAGGAGCTCCACAAGTTATTACCCTGAGGAATAATAGGTTTTATGCTCTTCATGCTCATCAGGAGATTGAGAAGGCCCCAAATGTTGTCACTGGTATGTTGAAAGTCTTTGAATTTGATGCTTGTCTTTTTCCTTGGCGTGGGTGCGAATTTTATTTTGTGATTCTCTGTTGGATGTTATGTTCGATTTGAGCCCCAAGATCTTAAGGGACCCTTTTCAGTTATTACTTCCATGGGTGAATTTGTTGTTGTGCATAGATTTATCGTACTTGTCCTATTTTGGTGTTGCACAAACTCTTCTCGTATGATCTTTTGGAACTTGAGATGTTTGACTTTGATGTGAATCTTGGGGTGGATTGGTTGCCGAGGAGAATATAGGGGTTTTTCCCAAGGGGGAGACTGTGTGCTTCGGTATCAAGGTTGCTTATGTGTTCCGGATGTGGGGAGGTTTGAGTGACATAAAATTACTTCTATAGGCCCAGATTCAGGGTTGGAGGCTACGTGAAAAAGTGAAATTGACTAGGAGAGGTTGAAGGCGGTTCGGGATCGTCAAAAGTCTTATCCGGAGGTTAGAAGGAGGGATCTTGATTGTCGGGTTGAAGAATGGGTATATGTGAAGGTCTCACCAATGAAGGATGTGGCTTCGGTTAAGGTATCTTGAGGAAGGGCGTAATTGGACATGATAAAGCGATATCCCTATATTTTTCTCAAGCCTAATCCTTTCAATTCTTGAATCTCATGGCATGACATGCTCACATATGCATTAAAATGATTTTCATGAAGATTTAAATGATTTGAATATGTTTTAATATGAGTTTTAATGACTTGATGATTTTTGAATGATGAATTATGCATTGTACCTTATGTTTAGATGTTTCATGTTCTAATTCAATCCTTTCAAGCCTTGTTCTTCCATATTCGAGGATGAATGTTCCCAAGGAGGAGATGATGTAAGGACCCGAATTTTTGTATAGCTTTAGTGATGCTTGAAATTTGGTTCCGGAAAGTTTTGGGCCTAGGTGACATCTTACGGAAGCCTCCACTCCTTCATTATTATTCATTCTTATTCTAAACACTTAGCTTGTTGTTCATTCGCTCAAATGCTTCTCAAGTCCTCTTTTCGAACTCTAACCGGGGCTTTCCCATAGAATCTCCAAGTTCAATCTAAGTTCACTTTCAAACCCTCAATTTAAGCTTATTTATCTTGTTTAAGACAATCATGGGTCCCTTATATCAAGCCAAGTTCAAAGGAATTTCCGTTGGGTAAGTTTGACACAAGTACCGGTAGAAGGGTCAACTTTAAATATGCATATCTCTCAGCACAAAAGGAATTGGGTGGCCCACGACCTACCTAATGAAATCCCTATGAGTTAGGTTTCCAACGCACTTGGTTTCACCTCATTTCGAGTTTGGATGAGAGAGTTATGACTTTTTTCGTAAGACCCTCCTATGTAGTGATGCCACACGAGCACCCATACGGGCAGTGTGGTATCTCAGGAGCCGTATGAGAGGTATGGTGCTGAAAGTGGCCATTTTTGGCCCAAGTGTTGGGGTGTGGTCAGTTTTACTGGCCGTGTGGCTTGCCACTAACTGTGGGGTCAACTGTATTGCCTTTTAAGTCGGGAGAAGTTTCAAGGTTGGTGCCACAGCCCCTTGTACGGACCGTGGAAGGCTTCACTGGCAATGAGGCCAGCCATGGTGCACCCCTTCTATCGAAATCCTTCAAGTATTGGGGTACAGTATCCGCATGGACCGTGTGAGTCCGTACGGCCCGTAATACTCTCCGTATAGGTGAACATTGCCAAATTTTTCTAAGCGTTGAGTCAAGTTCCAACTTTTAAAATTATTGTTAAGTATAGGGGAACGTCCAGGGGGTATGGACCGTAATAAGCCCCATAGCCCATACAACCCCCCGTGATGGGGTTAAGCACAATTTTTCATTCTGTCTCACTAATGGTATTTTCATAAATTTGATTATTTCTATTGGTCTTTTGGAAATTCCTATGTTATTCTGTGATCATCTAAAGACCTAAAACCTATTTCAAACATTCAAAAATCACTCTTCATATTTTTAAAATCCTCTCAAAAGCTTTCCACAAAAGAACTCTTGGAGATTTCAACTTGGAAGCCAAGAAACTCAACTCTCCTTCAAAATTCTTTGGGGTTTCATCATCTTAGTGAAGGTATGTGGGTCTTGATCCTTGGTTACTTCCAATCAAGTAGACTCAAACTATTTTCAAGATATCTACATGAATTTAGCTTACTTTAATTTGGCGTTTTGAATATTTTGATTCCTTAAATTCCAATAATCAATAAGTTATGTTTATCTATGGATTTTAGGATGATTTAAGCTTTGAAGTACTGAATTTCATTATTTTTATGAATCTATAGTTATGCATGGTCCCTTTAAGGCTTTGATCTAAGCATGGGTGATTTATATCATGATTTTAAATATGGATTTAATTATGTTTCTATTTGAATTTCATATTATATTATTGATTTTAGATTTTACTCATGTTATTCCCTCATTACTCATGGCATTTGCATTCATGACATTGGATTATTTTAAAAATTATATTTTGAGTTAAGCCCAATTATGTTTTATGATATGATTTTAATATGATATTGGTTAAGGTAAGAATGTAATCACATATATCTCTATTGATTATGGTTTTTTGAGCATTTTGGGTGCTTGCACCATTTTGTATATGAATGGATTATTCCTATGCATGAATATTATGACTAAGAACTATATTTTGGTACTTGAGCCTAAGTATGAATCATTATGAATCATTATGGTGTTTGACTTTAAGCCTAATTGTTCATTGAAATGTTTTGATAAGACTTGTATCTCTATTAAAGTATGTGTAACTACGTATATTGTATGTATTCTTATGGGATGGCAACTTAGCACTGATGGATTGGGAGCATCAGGGCTATCCCCAAGGGTCCCATCCTTTTCTTGAACTATGTGCCAGCATAGGAATGATAGTCATCACTGAAATGACTGGGTTGTAAGGGGTGACTATTCATTTATGATATGATATGATATAGTATATTTTGATAGAAAAATCCTCCCGAAATGACCGATTCGTAAGGAAGGTGCCCACCACATACGAAATGATCGAGTCATAAGGAAGGTGCCGATAGGAGGTCAACATCGGGCAAATTCATGTAATAACTCTCATGGGTTTGAGATGTCGGTTATGGTCAAATACCCAATATATATATGAGCATCATCTGCATTTCATGCATCATGAACTTCATAGCATCTTGTTGTACTTTATTCTTTATTATTTATATATCTTTCCATATTATATGCCCTTATCATCTAGCATTGTAGTGCAGGTTTGATAAGTTACATGCACTGCATCCTGCATACTTAGTACATTCAAACATACTAACACATACTCTTGCCTACGTGATTTCACCATGTAGAGACTGAGGACCTTGATCATCCATCGTTCGACGCTTAGTTCAAATTCCAAGTTTACTTATAGTGGTGAGTCCTATCTTCTAAGGACGATCCATAATCTATCTACCTGTTATACTTTCGTTTCTTTGTGTATTTGAGGGTGCACCCGGGAAATGTCTTGGCCCCGACCTATCTATGTAGAGGCATTGTTGGACACCTTGTAAACCTCTTTATGTTATATGTTGTTTGCTCTGGTTAAGTCTATGTTATAGATTGGTTATCTTTGACAGTCGTTATGTGAGTTGGTTATGTGATTTATATCTTGTTATATGTTGTGATAGAAAGATCCTAAGTCTCGAAATGCCTCATAGAAGGTGTCCTATTTCCCCATCCCATAGAGCTATATATTTACTTGTGTATGCTTCCGAACCGATGATGTGAGTTTTGGTATCTTAAGGCTTGTTTTGGGGACTCTCGTGTTCCCATTCGCCATGTCACATCTAGGCCCTAGGTCCAGGTCGTGACACATGTCATGATATTTGGATGTCTTTACATTGTCGTTACATGGATGCTAGTCAAGAAAAATCAATTAACCTAAAAAAAATAACACATCACCTTAGGTAAAGCTGACTCTATATCTATTGATCAATACCTGAGGGATGCTAAATAAATAGCTCATTCCTTAGAGCTATTTATTCTCCTATTTTAAATAAAGACTTCACTGATCATGTATTACTTGGCCTAGGAAAGGACTATGACACATTAGTTGGCATTATCATTCATTTTTCAGGACAATTGATGTTTAAAGATCTTCGTTATAAGTTGTTAATACATGAACAACGTTTGCAATGTTTTAAAGGTCTTGATCTACCATCTCTTTGACAAGCTTTGGTTGCTCAAAATAGCCAATCAAATTCTTCAAGTACAACTCCTTTATATTAATGGGGTCATGGCAGAGGCCGCACCACTTCTCCCAAAGATCAAAGCCATGGTGGTCGAGGTCATGACTCATTTGAAAAGTTTCAACAATATCAAGGATCTCTGCCAAATAACTTTCCTCGCAATGGCTCTACTAGACAACTTACATCAGGTATTGATTGTGATTCTCATGTCTCTTACGGCTCATCGTCTACCATTAGAAATTCTCTATCCTTTGGAGTTTTAGGTTCCCATTCCTCGACTCTTATTTGTCAAATTGTTATTCTATTAGCCACCAAGCATTGCAAAATGCTCAAATCATTTTAATTATGTTTTTGTTGCTAATGATTTTGATAAGTCTTTTGTGACTATGTCAGTAGAGAAAATAAATTATGATATTTGGTACCTTGACTTAGCTGCCTCTGCTCATATAACCCCATTTGTAGGTAGCCTTTTTACATACATCCTCTTATAATAGTTGCAGTTGTATTTTTGTTGGCCATGAAACTTTGCTTGATATTAATAAAATTGGATATTGTCGGATACCTACAACATCTCATCCTTTACATTTCCGCTCCATCTTTCATGTTTCTAATCTTAGTTGTCATCAAGATTATGTGCTGATAATAATTATTTCATAAATTTTAACTCTTTTTCTGTCTCTATTAAGGACAAAATCATAGGTCAACCTCTCCTCTAAACTCCCAGTAAAGGCGATATTTATATGTCCTCTTCATCTACACATTCCTTTCCTCATGCTACTGTTGCTCTGCACCAACTAGGAGATGGCACTATCGACTAAGCCATTATGGTGCTCGTGTCCTAATTAGTCTTAAGAAGAATAGATTAATTAGTTTGCTCAATTAGTTTAGCCATAGTTGTATCTCTTGTCGTCTTGAAAAATCTCAAGATTTATCTTTTAATTTGGTTGATTACTACAGTTTTTCACCTTTAGAAATTATTCACTCTGGTGTCTGACAATTATCTATATTATCTAATTTAGGGTTTCAATAATACATCATATTTGCAGGAGATTTTTCTTATTTTACATTGCTCTATCTTATGAAAAATAAGTTTGAGGTCTTCACACACTTTTGTGCTTATCAAAAATTGGTTGAAAATCATTTTTAACGGTAAATTAAAATATTTCAAAATGATGGGGGCGAAGAATTTGATGATAAGTTCATGCTTTTGCATTTTCTAACTCAGGCATTCTCTTCGCAAATTCTAATCGAATACTCCCAACAGAATGGGGTTCCTGAATGGAAATACCAAGACATAATAATTGTGCTAACTATTCTCATCAAGTTAAAACTTCCTTCTCAATTTTGAGTTGATGTTACTTTATATGTTGTTTACACTACTAAAAGGCTACGCACTCCTATTTTTAATGGAATTTCTCCCTTTGAAAAGCTTTTCGGGAAACCTCCAAATTATTCTTTTCTTAAAGTATTTGGATGCGAGTATTTTTCAAATATATCTGCTTTTGTATCTCATAAGCTTGCCCCATGTTCTATACAATGTGTATTTTTAGGATATGCATCTAATTATAAAGGATATCATTATCTAGATCCTAAGACTAATTGTGCTTATACTAGTCAGCACGTCATCTTTCATGATTGACGTTTCCATATTTGAAGCATTTTACCCCAACTGTTGCATCTATCTATCCTCCTACTGTCTTCAACCATTTATTGTCATATCATGATTCCTACAATCACATCTTCATTTCCAATAACTTCTTCATCTCCGGTTGTCTCGTCTATATTGGTCAGTCCTTCTATTGGCTCATATTTTAGAGTTCCTCATACTCCTTCTGGTCCTCCTATTTCATCCACTAGTGCTGCTTATATTTCATCCTCCTTACCTAGTGCATTTCTTGTAAGAACAATTTGTCCTCAATTTTTTATATTTCCAATTATCCAATGCAAGCGCAATTAAAATTTGAAAGCACTAAGCCTCACTAATTGCTTTCCTTAAATACAACTCATAAAATTGAACCATTTTGTTTCTCTAAAATTATCAAATTTTCAAACTTACAACAAGAAATGACAAATAACTTTAATGCACTTTTAGAAAATAAAACTTGACAGCTCGTTCCTTATAGCAATAAAATGTACTTGATTGGTTGTGAATGGGTGTGTCGTATCAAATATAACTTAGATGGATCTGTTGGATGCTACAAAGCCCTCCTTATAGCATAACATTTTCACCAATAATCGAGTATTAATTATCATGAGACTTTTAGTCTTTTCGTTTGGCCAACTACGGTATGTATGATCTCTCTCTTGCTATGTCTTTTGCATGGCCAATTAACAACTTTATGTTAAAAGTATTTTTCTTCATATTATTTTTAATGACGATATCCTCATTAAACAACCTCTTGGTTTTACTCATTCAGATTGTTCACATTATATTTACAAGTCAACCAAAGTCATTTATAGTCGAAAGAAAGCACCACATGCTTAGTTTCATCACTTTAGTACATTTCTACTCATGCAAGATTTTATTTATAGTAAACCAAATCTATCTATGTTTATTCATCATTCTTCTTTACATATCCTTATGTTATTACTTTATGTTGATGATATTATTCTCACCGGTAGTCATTCATAGCTTGTTGTTAAATTCAAAGATTGTTTTTCTCATCAGTACGCAATGAAAGATTGAGGTGACCCAAAAGTGGCCCTGGTTCGGAAGAGAGATATCATGTACTTTAATACAGGCTAAAAGCCTAAGTTGAGGGTGATCGATATTAAAAAGAAGAACAAAAATAAGGAGGTGAGTTAGGAATGAGGAGAAAAAGAGGGAAAATCATGTATCGGGTGTAAGAAAAATGATAAGATGCCTAGATAAAAAGCTAAATGATGTGTAAAAACAAGGCAAAAGTTGAAAAATGAGAAGAAAGCACCCAGAAAAGCTTGAATAAAGGAAAAAAAGAGAATAAAGTGAAAATAGTAGAGTTGGTGGGGCAAAAGTGTAGAAAAATACAGTTTCAAGGAGGACCTTTAGTCATTATTTTTTTCAAAATAACCTATCAAATCCCCCTGAGCCTATGTTACAAGCACAGAAAGTCCTAAAGTGATCCTAGTCCAGTTAGTTGAAGGTCTGAGTCATGAGTATAGGGGAAAGCCTATGGTATTAGTCATTATGCATGAATATCTTCTGTAAGAGTGAGTGTTTTTGCACAGTCCCAAGGTTAAACATGAAATCATCATTGAGTGTCAAATATGCAACTTCTTTCTGTGATGACACTTGCATTGCATTGTTGGTATTTGGATTGTTCGATGATTGTGGACTGTTGATAATCCCTTACTTGTCATAGTTGTGTTGTCAACTGCACTGGTGTGCTTTGTTTTTCTAAATATCTATCTGATCATGTTTTGAAAAGCTGGTATAGGTATCTGAGTTTGATATGTATATAATATATGCCATTGAGTTGAGTTCTATGTGATGTTCTATTATCTATATAGATTGAGTCATCGTTTGAGGACAAGCAACAATTTTAAGTTGAGGGTGTAGATATGTTGTCGAAATACAACATTTTTGATGCCTAAAACTTAGGATTTTGTATGTTCCTAATGAAATATTTATGGTTTTTATGTGTTTGTGTTTAGTTTTGCAGGAAAATAGGTTGGCCATGATTTGGGACAGAATTGCAGAAGTCTTACGATTTTCGATGATTTACGAGACTCTCTACGAGTTGTAGAGGTAATTTCGTGACAAATTCCAGTGAAGGATGATATCTGAAGATTAGATATACGAGGCCTCTATATGAGTCATAGAGCATTCTACGAGTCGTATAGACAGGTTTCATGAAGCTCACCAGCGAGAGATAATTTGAAGTAGTTGAAGTCTACGAGCATAAAATACGAGTCATGGATCAAGTTACAAATCGTAAAGTGGATTCATAGTAGTAAAGTTTGAGATCCCAGAATTGGATTACGAGACCCCAACTACGACTCGTAAATCACATTACGAGTCATAGAGAACTTTCATGGAGTCCATCGACTAGTTTTTCTATTTCATTTAGGACTTAATTGTAATTACTATAAATAATTTTTTAGGTTATTTTCACCAAGAGAGGATAGAATAGGATATCATTAGTCAGTGTTTTAGGGTTTTGTGCTTGGAGAAATTAGTACTTGGAAGAGAATACACTTGTGAATTAATTTGATCTTCAATCTTGTGATTCTCAATCAATTTTGAATTTTCTTGATTCTCAATTTGATTGGGTAAGTGTTTAATGATATTTACTCAATTTATAATTTCTTCATCTACCCATAGCATGAGTAGCTAAATCCACAACTAGGGTTGTGGGAATCATGAAAATCTAACAAAGTAGACCCGGATAATTTGCAATTCTAGGAATGAAAATTTGCATGTATTAATCAATTCTTTTCTTTTTACATGTTTTCTAATAGTGGCCAACATTAGAACTCACTTAGTGTTACCTACTAGATCAAGGTAGTAATAAATAGAAAAAGAGATTGATTAATAGGATTTGATGAAAGGTTCTCGTCTAATCAACCGAACTGGACAAGGGGGAGGTTGACTGGGACTCATAAATAATATTTAGTATTGCACACTATGGAGATGGGCCAAGTTACATAGTGAAATTTGCCTCTCACCTTTGACCAAAGGGCTTGGTGAATTTAAATTATTGTCCTGCATGTTATGCCCTAAACTAGAATTAGGTTATACGGGGATACTAAGTTGGGGAATCATGGAAAACACAATATCCTAGTTGCTCTCCATTATTGATTATCTCTTGTGTTAGTTTATTTTCTTGCTGAATATTGCAACTCCCCCACCTTCGGGAAATTAAGTTGGTTAATTCGTTGAATTGTATAGTGGTGAGTTTACTTTGAGTCTACTTATTCCCTTGGGTTCGACCCTAACCTTGGTTAGGTTTTATATTTTGATAACGACCGCTTTATCCTCTAAAAGGAGGTGTAACTTAGGCGACATCAATGAATGTATAACTTACACTTATTATTAACTCTTTCCTTATGATTTTGTGTTGCTAACTTCATAACTTGAGGCTAATTATGCTTTAAATAGTGTAAATTTCAAGTACATAAGATGTAAAGAGAGTCTTGCTGAGAAGAATTAAGATCAAAACTAAATTGGAGAAAAGGGGAGCTTAATCGGAGAACACATGCACCTTGCAACAGTAACACTCCGTGGATGCGACCGTCAGGCCAATGAACGAGGAGCAGTAGATTGGGAAGAGGCATGAACGCTCTATTTCCATGCGTATAGGTAGAGCATCAAGAGATAACCATCCGTGATCATAGAATGCTTAAGCATGAACTTGGAAGTGGTAACTTTAGTTGACCTTTGTATATGCGATCAAAGATCGACGAACACAGAGTACTTAGGTGACCTGCATCAGGGAGTTCAGGAATTCCACCATTTCATTCCTAATTCTGATATACATGCACTTCTAGCTCCTATTCTCAATACCTTTGATACACTTAATCACTGAACATTCCTTTATACTACTTTGAGAGAAGAAAACACACCTTGGTAGATTTTAGTTTAGGGTGAAGATTTAGAGCAAGTTTTCTACAAATTCTTAAGTGGATTGAAGATTGTGAGTTTCAACTGTATTTATCTTTCGCTCACTCTTTCTCTCCTTATACTTGAATGCATAATTTGTAGATTTAATTGAGTTTGAAGTTAATTTGTTTATGGGTCTTGATTGAATCTCTTGCTTTTATACGTAGTTGATGATTTACTTGCAAATCAAGTAGGTTTCTCCCTAAATTGCTTTGATCTGAATCAATTGATGTATGAGTTCATGCTTACCTTTATGTTTAACTTATGATTTGCGGTCCGAACTTGAATCTAGCTTATATCTTCAATTATTAATTTAATTAGAGTAGTTGAAGTGGAGGGTTTGCATGATAGTCATGGCTTTATGTGTTGAGGTCCTTAAAATGTACTCCACGACTAAGGTCTTGGGAGTTTTGCTCATGAGGAGTTCAAGTTAGGCGTGTCTTTGAGCGGCACGTATGAGAGGCCACAACAAGATATTGCGAAACACCACATCATCGTAATTGAAGTATGGTTACAAGAAACCTACCTACCCATATAGCCAATTTGATGCTAAGTGTGATAAGCCGATTTGGCTTTGATTGATTCTCATATTCCCTATCCTTGCTCCCTTGCTTGTGTAAGGACCTAGACTTTGTACGACCTTAATAGAGCTTAGAAATTTGGCTCCGGAGAATTTTGGACTAAGGTGATGCTTCATGGAAGCCTTCACGGTCCGTGGGAAGCTATACGGACCGTGTGGAGGCTCCTTGAAATGGCCCTTGGCCTTGTGTGTGAAGTGTTGGCCTTGATGTGGAAGTTTGAGACTAAGGCATACCACACATGGACCCTACAGGGTCCGTCTAAGGCTTCACAGTCCGTGTGGTGGACCGTATGGTAGCCTTGGACTTGCAAATCTACATTTTTGAGCCAAGGCATTTCACACGGGCCCTCTCACGGACTGTATGGTCCTTCACGGTCCGTGAGGCCTTTCGTATAAGCGTTGGAGTGAAAACTTTCTAAGTATTGGATTACCGTCTCAGAACTTTATTGTTGAAGAATTTTTCTAATTGTCAAAGAGGAGGCATATAGTCCATATGCCTCCGTACGAGCCGTGAAGCCATCCGAATGGGTGCCTACGTTGAATTTGTCTAAGCATGGAATCTTCAAGCTCAAGCAAAGTTCACTTCCAATCACTCAATCCAAGCTTATTTATGTGTTTTAGGGTCATCATGGGCCTCTTTCATCAAGCCAAGTTCAAAGGAATTCCATTGGCTAAGCTTTTCACAAGAACCAATAGAAGGGTCAATTTTAAATGGTCATATTACTTAGAACAAAAAGAACTTGGTGCTCCATCACCTACCAAATTTAATCTCTTTAATTAGATTTCCAATGCACCCGGTTTCATCTCATTTTGAGTTCAGATCAAGAAGTTATGCCCATTTTTGTAAAGCCCATCCATGTAGAGTTCCCTATAAATTGGCTAAGTATGGTCTCACGGGAGGGGTTCCCAGTCCATAAGACCTTGTATAGACTGTAATACCTTCTCACGAGACCCCTGGAAAGAATTTAATTATGCTTCATTAATAGTTTTTTTGTAATTATGGCTACTCTTAAGGGACTTTTTGACTCTTTATGCTATCCTAAGACCTCCAAATGACCTAAACTCTAATTCTCTCATTCAAATTCATTTGTAAACTTAGAATGATATTGAACTATCCTAAAAGAAACTCGCTCAAGAACTCTTATGAAGACTAAGCTTGGGAATCAAGGGAAAACTCTTTTCTTCATCAAATTTCTTCTTGAATATTCTCCATTAGCTAAGGTATGTGAGATTGATTCTTGGTCCATTTCAACCAAGAAGACCCAAACTCTTTTCACTTGAATTTTATGATTTTTTTTTTAAATATGAGTTTTAAATATTATTGATTATTAAATTCAATTGAAGTATGCCTATTCTTTATTATTTATTTTAAGTTGATTTAAGTTCTAATATGCTGAATTGCATTATTATTATGAAGATTTGATTATGCATTGTCCCTTTAAAGTTTCATTTGAGAATGGACAATCTAAATTGTGATTTGAATGTGGATTTTACTTAAGGATTTACTTGAATTGCATATTGTATTGATGATTTAAGATTGAATCTACATTACCTATTGTTATTCACATATCATTCACGAAATATGCATTCATGAGCATTGGATTTTATGAAATTATTGGTAGGTTAAGCTCACATGTGTTTTATGAAATGATTTTCATAAGATTATGGTTATGACAAGAATGTGATTACATTAATATTTATTGTTATTGGCTCTTTGAGCATATTGGGTGTTTTTACTGTATTGCTAACTGAATGAGCTATTCCTCTGCATAAGAATCATGGTATTGAACTATGATTTGGCATTTTAGCCGAAGTATGAATAATTATAAAGGGTATTTGGCTTTTAAGCCAAAATGTGCATTGAAATGATTTGAAATGACTATTGTCTTTTGTGAAAGCACGTATATGTATAAGTATTCTTATGGGATATTTTGACTTAGCACTAATGGATTGGGGGCATCAGGGTTATCCCCAAAGGTCTTAAACCTTTCCTTGAACTATGTACCAGTATAGGAATGGTAGCAATCACCAAAATGATTGGGTCATAGTAAATGATTATAGATTGATATGATATGATATGATATTGAAAATCCATCTGAAATGATGAGGTCTTAAGGATAGTGTCCATCCACCAAAATGATGAGGTCGTAAGGTGTGATGTAGATTACCCTTGGCAAGTAATCTTATCCTACCAATGAGAGGTCTTCATCAGACTAATTCATGTATTAACTCGCATGAGTTTGATTTGTTGATTGTAGTCTATCTCCACTATATATGAGCATTATTGCATTTCATGCATCATGGATTTCTTGCAATATTGTTATACTACTCTTCTTTGGATATATATCTCTTTCTATATTATGTGCCCTTATTATCTAACATTGAATGCCGATTTGCTAAGTCATATGCATTGCATGCCCGCATAATTAGTACATTCAAATATACTAACGCATACTTTTTCCTACAAGATCTAACCATGTAGTGAGTGGAGACTACCTTCATCCGTTTGACGGATATATTAGATTTGAGAAAGTGTTGTGGTGAGTCCTATCTTCCAAGGACAAGCCACTATCTATCTACCTTATTTTGCATCCGTTTTGGTATTTACTTTGAGTGTGATCTCAGAACATGTTCGCCTTTCTCCCCCCCCCCCCCCGGTTCTATCTTATGACTAGAGGTATTGTTAGACATCTTGTAGACTTATGTTATGTGTTATAATTGGAGCTTATGATTATGGTTATCTATTAGACATGACTATTATGGATTGATTATCAGAATTATGATATGCATGTACGTTATGATATGGAAATGTAGAAGATCCTAAGTTACTTACCGACCCTTAGTTCTTATGTGTTATGTGTTGTGTAAATCCATATTAATCCCTTATCCCTATGACATCCCCATAGCGTGAGTCTTACTTTTCTATTCCTTGGAACTGTGTGTTTACTATTTATACATATGCTTCCGAATCGATGATGTGAATATGAATACTTGAGGCTTGTTTGGGGACTCTCAAATTCTTATTCACCATGTCACTCCTAGAACCTAGGTTCGGGTCGTGACAACTTGACCAATCCTTACACAATTTTCCCTTAGGATTAGTTTTAGATTAGTTCTCCCCCCCTCCATCTAGTTAGAACTTGCTTGGTTCTCACTCATTGAATCGATTAGTAGCTTTGATCCTCGTCCGACTCAATCACTGACACATTGTTCCTTGTGGAATTCAACCCCGACTCCAAAGTTGGGTAAATATCCTGATGATAATGGCCCCCATGTCCATTAATGGTGTAGGGTTGAGCGACATTAGATGTCCTATACTACTCTTGATCACTCCTCCTCCACCACAAATTTCATTGATACAAGAACCATCATTATTAAGTTTCACAAAGAGTAGAGGACGTTTGATCCAAGTAACCATAATTGAGGAAGTTTCAAGGATTGTTGTTTCATATAGTTTGTAGGCATTCTCTCATCTGTTCGCAACAGTGATATTCTTGAAATGTAGACAAATTAATTGAGAGATGTTAGAAGTGATGAAAGCTTTTGATATTGCAATGAATCGAGTTTCTGCATCATATTTTGAACTGCATCTAGATCTCTACAATTTCCAAATGATAATAGGGGGAAAGATTCTATGTACGAAATTTGCAATGGAATTTTGACTTGGCTTATTCCAACATTTGATCAAAAGAGCTCTTAGGTTGGTGTTTTTGTAAGTTATGCCCAACCTTCCAGCAAAGTATTTCCATCGCTCTTGAGCAAATTCACCTAAATAGAACAAGTGAGAAGTAGATTCAAATTCAGGTATCATATCTACTCTTCATTTTATTTTTTTATTCTATATATTTATAACAAAAATAATTGAGATAAATATTTTATCATTATATCTAAATTAATTAAAAAAAAGTCTTAAATTTTTAAAATAATTTGATAAACAAGTATCTTCTATTAAAGATAAAATTAAAAAAAAATAGTTCGTTAGTATCAAAGCGATAAAATTAACTTCTTGCAGTGACTATTACAAATTTTCTATAATGACCTGGGTATTGTACGACATTGTTAGACCTTGAGAAAATCATTGCAGACAAAATTTAGACAAAGTGTCATCCCAAGGAGGGCTACACAAGTCGTATGTCTTGGCACTGACTGTGTGATCCTCAGTGGCACAACACTTGGCCTTGATTTTTGTGTTTGGAGCTTGTTAAGGGCCAAGTATACACACGGGTCGTGTGGCTTGACACTGATCGTGGGACTGGCTGTATGACCTTGTACGCCGCGTGGGAAAGGTCCTTATGGCTAAGTACCATGCCACGCCCAGTCACACGGGTCGTGGGGCATGGGATGGCCCATGAGGCCCTTTCGTGAAGCTTCCGGAATGAAAATATTCTAACTAAGGGATCCCCGACTCGTAACTTTTCTCAAAAATTTCCTAATTGTAGGGAGACGAGTGCACCACATGAACCATGTGGCTTCACATGGCCCATGAAGGTGTCCGTATGGTGATCCTCAAGTGAAAAATTCTAAGTGTGGTTCAAGATCGTAAATTTCCAGAAATTCATCTAGGTGTCACTTCACGGCACTCCACATGAACCGTAGAGTGCCACACGGGCCGTATGGCCTCAAGTGAGGTGGCTTTCGAAATTTTTTTCCATCGATTCATTAATGTCATTTTCGTAAATCCTGCTATTTCTATTGGTCTTTTGAGGATTCCTATGTCATCCTATGGTCATCTAAAGACCTAAAACCTATATATTTAAAAAATTCAAAACTCACTCCACATAATTTGAACTCTCTCAAAACAACTCTCAAAAGAACTCAACTCTTCTTCAAATTCTTCGGGGTTCTCTTCATTTTGGTGAAGGTATATGAATTTGATCCTTGGTTACTTCCAATTAAGGAGACCCAAACTATTTTCAATTAATTTCATGAGGTTCTAGCACACTTTAATTTGGGGTTTTGAATATTTTCATTCCTTAAATTCCAATATTGAATGGGTTATCTTTATCTAAGGATTTTAAGATAATTTAAGCTTTCAAATATTGAATCTCATCATTTTTATGAATTTATGGTCATGCATGTCCCTTTAAAAAGCTTTTTTGGGCATGAGTGATTTATACATGATCTTAACTGTGGATATACTTAAGAGTTTACTTCAATTTCGTATATTATTGATTTTTTATTGAATCTCAATTACTCATGCTACTCCCTCATCATTCATGGCATTTGCATTCATGACAGTGTATTATTTTGGAAATTATGTTATGGGTTAAGACCAATTTTGTTATATGATATGATTGTTGATAATATATTGGTTATGACAAGATGTGATCACATATATGTCTATTGATTATAGATCTTTGAGTATTTTGGGTTCTTGCACCATTTTGTAGATGAATAGCTTATTCCTATGCATGAGTATATTAACTGCGAAATTATGTTATAGCCTTTAACCTTAAGAATGCGATGACATGATTTTGAAAATGAACATTGTCTCTTTAAAGCATGTATATATATACTTTTATGTATTCTTGTGTGATGAAGACTTAGCACCGATGGATGGAGGTTCTCTCTTTTTCCTTAAACTATATGTCTAGCATAGGTTTTCCTTTCCGAAATGGGTGTTGTTCCTATAAGGAAAGACGCCTCCGAAATGGGTATTGTTTCCACAAGAAGGTTACTTCATATGAAATGGGTGTTGTTCCTGTAAGGAAAGATGCCTTCGAAATGGGTATTGTTTCCACAAGAAGGTTACTTCATATGAAATTGGTGTTGTTCCCGTAAGGTGAAGTATGGTTTACCCTTGACAAATAGACAACATCTTTACTGATGAGGGGATTTCATTGGAATTCCAAGTAATAGCTCGCATGGTCTTACTCATATCAGTTAAGGTCACATCCCATATACACATATAAGCATCATTGCATTTCATGCATCATGACTTTCATAGCATCTTGTTATATTACATTCTTTGCTACATATATCTCTTCATATATTATGTGCCCTTGTCATCTAACATTGTATGTAGGTTTTGAAAAGTTACATGCATTGCCTCCCGCATACTTGGTACATTCAAACATACTAATACATACTCTTGCCTACATGATTTCACCATGTAGGGATCGAGGACTTTGATCATCCACCGTTTGATGCTTAACTCGGATTCTAAGTTTACTTGTAGTGGAGTCCTATCTTCCTAGGACGAACCACCATCTTTCTATCTATGACATTTTTGCTTCTTTATATACTTGAGGGTGAGCCCGGGGAATGTCTTGGCCCCCAACCTATCTATATAGAGGCATTATTGAACACCTTATAAACTTCCTTACCTTATATGTTATATACTATGGTTAAAGTCGATGTTATGGATTGGCTATTTTGACTATCATTGTATGACTTGGTTTGTCGCTTATGGTTTGGTTACATATTGTGATAGAAAGATCCTTAGTCCCAAATCACCCAATAGCGTGATTCCAACTTTCTCGTCCCATAGAACTATATGTTTGCTTTTGAATATGTTTTTGAACTAATGATGCGAGTTTTGGTATCTTGACGCTTGTTTAGGGACTCTCGGGTCCTCATTTGCCGTGTCACATCTAGGCCCTAAGTCCAGGTCGTGACAAAGATGGTATCAGAGCCCTCAATTTTTAAATGATCCTCAGAGTCCAATATACCGCATCAAGTCGAGTCCTATTATGGGCATGAAGTGCACCATGCTTATAAGTTGGACATTATGCCGACATTCTAGAATTGTCTCACTTCTTCATGTCTTATGTCGTGCTATAAATAGTCGATTTAGCTCTTGACCTTGATAGTATCCTTGATATGTTTCAGAAAATCCCTCGTGGTAGACTTTCCAGACCAGCTCGGGCTAATAAGGGTCAAGCATCTCAAGGGCCTGTGGATGAGCCTATCTCTAATAGTGAATTCGGTACAGCCTTTGCCATTCTTACCTAAGTGGTGACTACTCAGAGTAGGCAGGCCAATCTTCCTCGGCATCCTACTCTGGCTGCTGAATTAAGGGATTTAACCCAGATGAATCCCCCAAAATTCTTTGGGTCTAACACTGATGAGGATCCTCAGGAGTTCATTGATGAGCTCTCCGAGGTGTTGAATGTCATGGGTGTCACTTCTGAAGAGAGGGTTGAACTAGTTGCGCATCAGTTTTAGGATGTAGTGTAGGTATGGTATACTCAGTGGTCTATGGAGAGGGTTTGTGGTGATGTTGTTAATTGGGAAGAGTTCAAGCTTGCCTTTCTGGATCGTTTCTTCCCACTTGAGCTCAGGGAAGCCAAGATAACCGAGTTTATCAAACTTAGGTAGGGTAATATGAGTGTAAGGCATTATGTCCTCAAGTTCACTAAGCTCTCTAAGTATGCTCCGACACTTGTGGTTGACCCCCGTGCGAGAATGTACAAGTTCGTTTCTGGTATCTTTGACTTACTTGTACAAGAATGTCGTAAGACCATGCTTAATTGGGCTATAGACATCTCTAGACTTATGGTTTATGCCGAACAAATTGAAAGGGGGAAACTCAAGGGAAGGAGAGTGTATGATCCTAAGAGGGAACGTTTTGATGGTGGATTCTCCAATTCTTTGGGTGGTGGTTTTGGTTGCTTCCAACAAGGCCAAGGTTCAAGTTCTAGGATTCCTCATGCTAAGGTGCCTCCTCCTAGGGCACTGGTTGGTGGTGGTCAGGGATGTCCTTTGTGTGGAAAGTGTGGGAAGCCCCACATAGACGTTTGTTGGAGAGACTTGGGTGCTTGCTTCAGATGCGGAGATAAGAGTCATAAGGCTGCAGATTGTCCCAAGAACCTTCAGAGGGATCAAGGTCAGGCGGCTCAGGGTGGGTAAGTCCGACAAAGAGCTCCACAAGGTTTTTCCCCAAGGAACAACAGGTTCTATGCTCTTCATGCACGTTAGGAGGTTGAGGAGGCTCCGGATGTTGTGACCAGTACATTAAAGGTCTTTGATTTAGATAATTATGATTTGCTTGATCCAGGTGCAAACTTGTCTATTGTGACTCCTCTATTGGATGTTAAATTTGGTTTGAGTCCAGAAATTTTGAGGGATCTATACTCAGTTTATACTCCCGTGGATGAATCTATTGTTGCACATATGGTCTTTCATAGTTGTCCTGTTTCTTTGTTGCATATGGTATTTCTATGTGATCTTGTGGAACTTGAAATTTACAATTTTGATGTGATTCTTGGGATGGATTGGTTGCATGCATCATATGCCTCTATAGATTGTAGAACCTGAAAGGTCAAGTTCTAACCACCCAGTAAGCTCGTGACTCTGCTATTAAGGTTCAGCTTATATCCTACCACAAAGCTCGAAAGATGATCTCCATGAGATGTATATATCACATTATGAGGGTTAAGGATATGGAGTTTGAATTACCTACTCTTGAGTCGGTTTTGGTGGTGAATGAGTTTTCGGATGTGTTCCCCAAAGACTTGCCCGGTATTCCACCCAAAAGGGAAGTAGACTTTGGGATAGATCTTCTACCAAACACTCAACCTATCTCTATTCCTCCCTATAGTTTGGCACCGATTGAGTTGAAGGAGTTGAAGGATTTGCTAGAAATGGGTTTCATCAGACTAAGTATATCTCCATAGGGTGCTCCAATGTTATTTGTAAGAAAGAAACATGGCTCTCTTCGAATGTGTATAAATTATAGGCAACTGAATAAGATTACCATTAAAAATAAGTATTTGTTGCCTAGAATCGATGACTTGTTTGACCAACTACAAAGGGCTACTCACGTTTCAAAGATTGATCTCCGATCTAGGTATCATTAGTTAAAGGTTAGAAAGTGTGATATCCCCAAGATGGCCTTTCGGACAAGGTATGGGCACTTCGAGTTTGTGGTGATGTCGTTTGGCCTAACTAATGCTCCATCCGTGTTTATGGATCTTATGAATCAGGTGTTCAAGCCATTCCTTGATAGTTTTATGGTTGTTTTCATTGATGATATTCTCATATATTCCCGAGGTGAGCGGGAGCATAAGGATCATTTGAGGTTGGTTTTGCAAACCTTGAGAGAGAAGAAGTTGTATGCCAAATTTAGCAAATTTGAGTTTTGGTTGGGTGAAGTTGCTTTCTTGGGCAATGTGGTGTCTGGTGATGGTATAAAGGTGGATCCGAGGAAGATTGAGGTGGTGAAGAATTGGCCTAGACCATTGAATCCATTCTAAGCTTCCTTGGGTTAGTGGGTTATTATAGACGATTTTGTGGAGGGTTTCTCGTCCATTGCATCTTCATTGACTAAGTTGACTCAAAAGAAGGCTAAAATTTGTGTGGTGGGACGAGTGTGAGAAGAGTTTCCAAACTTTGAAGGATCGACTTACGTCGTCTCTGGTTTGGACTTTATTAAAAGGTCCGGATGGGTTTGTAGTATATTGTGATGCCTCTCGAATTGGGTTGGGTTGTGTACTTATGCAACATGGGAAGGTGATAACATATATGTCAAGGCAATTAAAGGTGCATGAGCGTAACTACCCAACTCATAACCTTATGTTAGCGGCAGTGGTTTTTTCTTTGAAAATTTGGAGACACTATTTGTACCAGGTGCATGTTGATCTTTTCACCAATCACAAGAGCTTGCAATATGTTCACTCAAAGGGACCTTAACTTGAGACAAAGGAGATGGTTGGAACTACTAAAGGATTACGACATGAGTGTTCTATATCACCACGGCAAGGCAAATGTGGTAGCTAATTCTCTTAGTAGGTTCTCCATGGGAAGTGTGGCTCATGTTGAGATTGAAACGACCCCAAAAAGTGCCTCGGAAGAGCCCGGAATGGTAATTTCCATATATCTCAAAATTTATACGTGATATCAAAAATTTGACTTCATATTCTTGTTCAGGGGTCAAATTGAGTGGGAAATAGGTCTAACCTTGATTTAAGAGAAACTGTAGCAAAATTTGAAAATCGCAAAAATGCGATTTCCAGTGTGCAGTCGCGCACCTGGCTCAACGCACCAAGGGCGCGCCACAGTGTTATATTTAGGCAGTTTTCCAAGTCCGATCCAAGGCTTTTGAGTCTTGGGCCTAAGTGTTCCCAAACGTGAAAATACCTATACTTAGGCATATTTCACCCTCATATCATTCTAAACATACCCCAATACTCATTCAAACACTTAGCCAATATTTCATCTCCTAAATTCAAGTCTCAAAACTTATCCAGATCTCAAGGTTCTCATTTATGCTTCAAGTCTCCATCTCCAATCTTCATCAAGCTATTCTCCAAAACTAAGGTATGTGGGTTTCTTTCATGAGCTCCCTTCATCCATGATACCCAAGCTCTCTTTTACCCAAAATTACATGATTTGTAATTATTTTACTCATGGGTCTTGCCTATTATGAATTTTACTGCACACTATGTTTATTATGAATTTTACTGCACACTATTTTGGGATTTCATGAAATTATGGTTGTTTTAGTATGTTACGAGCTATGAATCTAAGATCTATTATGAGGCTTGGGGGTATTACCAAGTATCTATTGATGGTTTTACATTGAATTTTCTAGCATGATTTCACTCTTGAATGCATGGTTTTACACTAGCACTACACACCTGCTAAGTGTTTGATAAAATGTCCGGATTATGATTTCTTGAGGAATTGAAGGTCCAATGCATGTCTTATTAGTTGAATGACTTTATGATGATGAAAGAAATGTATGTATATGATATTAGCTTTATAGTTTTGGGGATGACCAAGCCTCACTCGGGAGGTTGTAGGCCCAGGTAACCTTATTGAAGGGTGTGTACCTCGATCGCCTTGCTCAGGAGGTGGCAGGACCATACAACTTTGTAGGAACCAGAGCCCCACTTGATCATCCTCCTCCATGTGGCTAGTACGATATCTCTCAAGCTTGTTGGTGAGTCCTCCATTTCGAGAACGATGCTTATGATCTCCTACTATGTTAAAAGACTATCCTTTTTTTGTATATATATTGACTATGAGGGTGAGCCTAGTAGCTTTCCTTGGCATCTGCTAAGTATCTATGTTTTAAAGGTGTCATTGGATATGTTTGTTTTATGTTTTGAGCTTTGACTCTCCCTTGAATCTTGTTGGTTATGATATGAAAATTTTGCCCTTAGCCCCTTTTGTCCCTATTTACTATCTCTTATTGTGTTCTATTGCTTCCACGACCAAGGATGTGTAATGATATGTTAAGAGGCTTGCTTGGGGTCTTTTCGGGTTCCCCATGCACCGCGTCATGTCTAGGCCCTAGGCTTGGGTCATGACAAACTTTATATTAGAGCACTAGGTTGTTAGATCCTCAAAGTCCAATACACCGCATCGATTAAAGTCTTATTCATGGTTGTATTGTGCACCAAAACTATGAGTAAGAGGCTATGAGACGTTTTAGAAAATGTTTCCCTTCTTCATGTTCTAAGTTGTGTTATAGAGTTAAAGTAAGGTTTCCATCCTAACGATTGTTCTTTGCTTGCTAGACCATGCCTAACATAAGAGGGAGAAGAGCCGCACACCCGAGTGCTACCAGCTCATGGAGAGCTTCGGGATGCTCTCATTTTGCTTGCACAAGTTGTCGCTAACCAAGCCAACCAAGGGGCCAAAGCCCCTTATGCTCCTACACCAGCTTCTCCGGTGAGAGACTTCATAAGGATGAATCCATCGGAGTTCTATGGGTCGAAGGTAGATGAGGACCCTCAAGAGTTCATTGATGAGGTCTACAAGGTATTGGCTATTATGGGTGTTAGATCAAAGAAGAAGGTGGAGTTGGCAGCTTACCAACTCAAGGGGTGGCATAAATGTGGTTTAACCAATAGAAGGGGGAGAAGGGAGTCGACAATGTGGTGCTTTGGGAGGAGTTCAAAAAGGATTTCCTTAATCTATTCTTACCTCTTGAGTTTAGGGAAGCTAAATTGGTGGAGTTCATGAACTTGAAACAAGGATCTTTGAGTGTGAGGGAGTATGCCCTCAAGTTTACTCAACTCTCTAGATATGCTCCCTGCTTGGTGGCTCACCTAAGGTCTAGGATATACATATTTGTGATGGGTGTTTCCGACTTGGTGAGTGAGGAATGCCAGCCTGCCATATTGATTAGTGATATGGAGTTGTCTCATTTGATGATTTATGCCAAACAAATGGAAGAGGAGAAGTTGAGAAGAGGAGAAGTTGAGGAAGAGGAGGATTCATGAGGCTAAAAGGGCCCGTTTTGATGGTAAGTTCCAAAAGGGTGACCGGTTCCATCAAGGCCAAGGGTCTTCTCATGCATCTAATAAAAGGGTTGCCAATGATTTCCCAAGGGCCCAAGGTGTTAGGGGTGTGGTTCCTAATGGTGTCCAAAATATGGTAAAGGTCATAGTGGCTCATGCTTGCGGGAGACCGAAGCTTTTTATGGTTATGGGGAAGTTGGGTATAAGGTGATGGATTGCCCTCGAACTCACAACAGGGGTAAGGAGGTTCATCCATAAGGTCCTAATGTGGTTCCTTTGGGGAGAGGTGGCCGACAAGATGGTGCTCCAAGGCATAATCGATTTTATACTTTGCATGGGAGGCAAGGGGTTGATGAGGTTCCTGACATCGTTATCAGTATGTTGAAAGTCTTTGACTTTGATATGTATGCATTGATTGATTCGGGTGCCACTCTTTCTTTTGTTACCCTCTTTGCTGCCAAAAAGTTTCTTGTTGAGCCCGCATTGTTGTGTGGGTCATATAAGGTGTCTACTCATATTGATGCATCTATTGTTGCTAGAAAAGTCTATAGAAATTCTAATTTGCATTTTATACAAAATACTGCCTTGTGATCTTGTTGAGTTGGATATGGTTGATTTTGATGTCATTCTTGGGATAGATTGGTTGTATGCATACTATGTCTCTATTGATTGTAGAACCCATAGGGTCAAATTCTAATTCCCAGATGAACTCGGTCTTGAGTGGAAGAGTCATGATGTGGTGGTCAAAGGAAGATTCATCTCTTGCATTAAAACTTGTAAGTTGATCTCTAAAGGGTGTCTTTATCATCTTGTGAGGGTTAAGGATGTGGAGTCTAAAGTTCCTTCTATAGTCTGTTCCGGTGGTAAATGAGTTTCTTGATATCTTTCCAAATGACCTTCCTTGTGTTCCTCCTGAAACAGAAATAGACTTTGGTATAGACCTCCTCCCTGATACTCAACCCATTTATATTCCCCCTTACCGTATGGCCCCGGCGGAGTTAAATGATTTGAAGGAGCAACTGAGGTACTAGTTGGAGAAGGTTTTATTAGGCCTAGTCAATCCCCTTGGGGTGCACCAGTATTGTTTGTGAAGAAGAAAGAAGGGTCTCTTAGAATGTGTATTGACTACCGGTAACTCAATAGGGTTACCATCAAGAATAGGTATCCTTTTCCAAGAATTGATGATTTATTTGACCAATTGCAAGGGGCTAACCACGTCTCTAAGATTGATCTTGGGTCTGGGTATCATTAAGTGAAGGTGAGGGAGTATGACATTCTCAAGACGGCCTTCCGAACTAGGTATGGACATTACGAATTTGTGATTATGTCTTTTGGGTTGACTAATGCATCGACCATCTTCATGGATCTAATAAATAGAGTCTTCAAACCCTTCCTTGATTCATTTGTTTTGATATTCATTTATAATATTTTGATTTATTCTCGTTATGAGGAGGAGCATAGGGCTCATTTGAGGGTTGTGTTGCAAAGATTGAGGGAGGAGAAGTTGTACACTAAATATGAAAAGTGTGAGTTGTGGTTGAGGGAGGTTGCCTACCTAGGACATATGATGTCGAGGGATGGTATAAAGGTAGATCCAAAGAAGACGAATGTGATTAGAAATTGGCCTAGACCATTGACCCCATCGAATATTAGGAGCTTCTTGGGCTTAGCGGGTTACTATCGGAGGTTTGTGAATGGGTTCTCTTCTATTGCCTCTCCTATGAAAAAATTGACTAAAAAGAAGGCTAAGTTTGTGTGGACCGATAAGTGTGAAAGGAGCTTCCAAACATTGAAAGATAAGCTTGTGTCCGCTCTTTTATTGCCACTACCAGAAGGGCTAGAGGGATTTGTTTGTATTGTGATGCTTCCTGGGTAAGTTTGGGTTGTGTGTTGATGCAAAATGGTAAGGTCATATCCTATGCTTCTAGACAACTCAAAGTGCATGGAAAGAATTATCCTACCCATGATCTTGAGTTAGCCTTCATTATATTTACATTAAAGATTTGGCATCACTATTTGTACAAGGTGCATGTTGATGTGTTTACTGATCATAAAAGCCTCCAATATGTCTTCACTCAAAAAGATCTCAACTTGAGACAAAGAAGGTGGCTAGAACTTCTTAAGGACTATAATATGAGTGTGCATTATCATCCTGGTAAGGCTAATATAGTGGCAGATGCCTTGAGTAGGGTGTCTATGGGTAGCCTAGCTTATGTTAATGGTGATGATAAAGAGGTGGCTATGGAAGTGCATCGGTTGGCTAGATTGGGGGTTAGGTTGGAAGAGGTTAGGAATGATGGTGTTATTGTTGATGGTTCTAAGTCTTCCTTGGTTGATGAGGTGATAGCAAAGTAAGATCTTGATCCCTCCTTGTTAGAATTGAAGGCCTTGGTGAAAGAGGGCAAGGTGGAGGTTTTCTCCCAAGGGGGAGATGGTACCTTTAGGTACCAAGGTAAGTTGTGTGTACATTGTATTGATGGTTTGAGAGAGAAAATCCTTGATAAGGCCTATAATTCTTTTTATTCTATCTACCCCAGTTCCACCAAAATTTATAGAGATTTAAGGGATGTGTATTGGTTGGGAGGCATGAAGAAAGACATTGCAAAAAATTTGTTTCTGGTTGTCATAGTTGTCAACAAATGAAAGCCAGACATGAAAGGCCAAGTGGCCTAACCCAAGACATTGAAATTCCCACTTGGAAGTGGGAAGTGATTAATATTGATTTTGTGGTTGGGTTGCCCAAGACTAGAAAGGGCTTTGATTCCATTTGGGTTGTGGTTGATAGGATGACGAAATTAGCTCATTTTCTACCAGTTAAGACCATATATGGGGCTGAAGATTATGCTAGGTTATACATTCATGACTTGATAAGTTTGTATAGGGTTCCTTTGTCCATCATATCGGATCATGCTGCTCAATTTACTTTGCACTTTTGGAGGTCCTTTCAAAGGGGTCTTGGTACAAGAGTTAAGCTTAGTATGGCCTTTCACCCTCAAATGGATGGCCGAGCCGAAAGAACTATCCAAATACTTGAGGATATACTTAGGGCTTGTGTATTGGAGCTTAAGGGTAATTGGGATGATCATCTTCCACTGATTGAGGTTGCTTATAATAATAGCTATCATTCTAGCATTGGAATAGCTCCTTTTGAGGCTCTATATGGTAGGCATTGTAGATCACTAGTTGGGTGATTTGAGTTTGTAGAGGTGGCTTTGTTGGGACCATGTCTGGTTATGGAGGCTCTTGAGAAGGTTAAGATGATTAGAGAAAGGTTGAAGACGGCCCAAAGTCACCAAACGTCCTATGCCGACGTGAGGAGAAGAGAGCTTGAATTCAAGGTTGGTGATTGGGTCTACCTGAAGGTGTCACCCATGAAGGGTGTGGTCTGTTTTGGCAAAAAAGGCAAGTTAAGCCATAGATATGTGGGTCCTTATAGGGTGATGAGAAGGATTGTTAAGCTGTCCTACGAGTTAGATTTTCCTAGTGAAATGAAATTAGTTCATCCGGTCTTTCATGTGTCTATGTTGAGGATATGTATGGGTGATCCTAAAGATATTATGCCTCTTGATATTGTGGGGGTAGTTGAAGACAATTTGACCTATGAAGAGGTTCTGGTTCAGATTTCGGATAGACAAGTGAAGAGATTGAGGAATGAGGATGCGGCTTCCACTAAGGTCCTTTGGAAGAATCAACAAGTTGAAAGTGCTACTTGGGAGGCCGAATCGGATATGTAAAAGCGATATCCTTACCTATTCCACTCCACTCAAGCCTAGGTATTTATATATATTAAGTCCTCTATATGATCTCAAGTCTTAAGTTAAGCCCTCATTTCATTACATATATTCATGTTTAAATTGACAAGTTCATGATGATTTTACACTTATGATGAGATTTTTGAAATAATTTTTATGTACATTATTGCATCTCTATGTGGGCAGAAATTTTCAAGTTTGTGTCTCTCATATACGTTTCTTTGATATTCGGGGATGAATGTTTCTAAGGGGGAGATATTGAAAAGACCCCAAAAAGTGCCTGAAAATATGCCTCGAAAGTGCCTAGAATCATAATTTCCATATATCTCAAAATTCGTGCATTATATCAAAAATTCGACGTCATATTTTGGTTCAGGGGGTCAAATTGAGTGGAAAATGGGTCTAACCCCAATTTAAGAGCAACCATAGCAAAATTTGAAAACCGCAAAAATGTGATCTCCAGTGTACATTCGCGCCCTTGGCGCATCGCGCCAAGGGCATGCCACAATATTATTTTTGGGCAATTTTTCAAGTCCGGTCCAAGGCTTTTGAGTCTTGGCCCTAACTGTTCCCAAACGTGAAAATACCTATACTTAGCTATATTTAACCCTCATATCATTCTAAATATTCCCCAATACTCATTCAAATACTTAGCCAATATTTCATCTCCTAAATTCAAGTCTCAAAACTTATCCGGATCTCAAGGTTCTCATTCAAGCTTCAAGTCTCCATCTCCAATCTTCATCAAGCTATTCTCCAAAACTAAGGTATGTGGGTTTCTTTCATGGGTTTCTTTCACCCATGATACCCAAGCTCTCTTTTACCCAAAATTGCATGATTTGAAGTTGATTTACTCATGGGTCTTACCTATTATGAATTTTACTGCACTCTATGCTTGGGATTTCATGAAATTATGGTTGTTTTAGCATGTTTTGAGCTATGAATCTAACATCTATTGTGAGAGTTGATGAAGAGCTTTGATATATATGGCTTGAGGGGGTTACCAAGTAGCTATTGATTGTTTTACATTGAATTCTCTGGTATGATTTCGCTCTTGAATTGCATGATTTTACACTAGCACTACACACCCGTCAAGTGTTTGATTGAATATCTGGATTATGATTTCTTGAGGAATTGAAAGTCCAATGCATATCTTATGAGTTGAATGACTTTATGATGATCAAAGGAATGTATATATATGATGACTATGAAAGGAATGTATGTATATGATATTATCTCTATAGTGTTGGGAAAGACTAAGCCTTACTCGGGAGGTTATAGGCTCGGGTAAACTTGTTGAAGGGTTTGTACCTCGATCGCCTCGCTTGGGAGGTAGCAAGCCTATGCAACCTTGTCAAAGAATTTGTACCTTGATAACCTTATTGGGGGGTTTGTACCTCATCAACCTTGTTGAGGGGTTTGTACCTCATCAACCTCATGAAGGGGTTTGTACCTCATGCACCTCTCCAAGGAGGTGGTAGGCCTTAGATTGCACTAATAATGGTCACTCATTACACTTATATTATGTTCTACCTATAAGCATGATTTTACTTCAAGCATCATTCGTACATACCATATTGCTATAAGCTTATTCGTTGCCTATGTTATGCATTTTGTTTATGGTGTTTACCACTTTTTGCATTGCATCCTACATACTTATTACATTCTAACATACTAACGCATACTCCATGCCTACATGATGTCACCATGTAAGAACCAGAGTCCCACTTGATCATCCTCCTCCACGTGGCTAGTACGACATCTCTCAAGCTTATTGTGAATCCTCCATTCCGGAGATGATGCTTATGATCTCCTACTATGTTCTAAGACTATCCTTCTTTTGTATATATGTTGGCTATGAGGGTGAGCTCGGTAGCTTGTCTTTGCACCCACTAAGTATCTAAGTTTTAGAGGTGTCGTTGGACATGTTTGTATTATGTTTTGAGCTTTGACTCTCTCTTGACTCCTGTTGATTCTGATATCAAAGTTGTTGTTAGCCCTTTTTGTCCCTATTTACTATCTCTTGTTGTATTCTAATGCTTCCGCGACTAAGGATGTGTAATGATATGTTAAGAGGCTTGCTTGGGTCCCTTCGGGTTCCCTATGCATTGTGTCATATCTGGGCCCTAGGCTTGGGTTGTGATAGAGGAGGAGAATAAGGAGTTAACTAGGGATGTTCACCGTTTGGCTAGATTAGTGGTTAGGTTGGCCTATTCCGATATTGGTGGTATACATGTTCAAAATGGGGCTGAATCCTCGGTGGTAGTTGATGTGAAAGCTAAGCATAATCTAGAGCCATCCTTGATCGAGGTTTTCTCCCAAGAGAAAGATGGTATACTTCGGTATCAAGATTGGCTATGTGTTCCATATGTGGATGATCTTAAGAAGATGATCATAAGCGAAGCCCATGATTTGCATTATTCTATTCACCCAAGGTCTACTAAGATGTATCAGAATTTGAAGGAGGTGTATTGGTGGAATAGTATGAAGAGGGACATAGCCAAGTTTGTATCCAAATGCCCAAATTGTCAACAAGTGAAGTGGAACATCAAAGTCCTGGTAGGTTGGCTCAAGACATCGAGATTCCTACTTGGAAGTGGGAAGACATAAATATGGACTTTGTGGTTGGGTTGCCTCGGACTCAGAAGCAATTTGAGTCCATTTGAGTTATCATCAATCGGATGACTAAGTCGACTTATTTCTTACCTGTTAAGACTGCTTTTGGTGCTGAAGATTATGCAAAGTTGTACATTTAGGAGTTGGTAAGGTTGCATGGTGTGCCTAGGTCTATCATATCTGATCGGATACCCAATTTACTTCGCACTTTTTGAGGTTATTTCAAAAGGGACTAGGTACTAAGGTTAAATTGAGCATCGCCTTTCATCCTCAAACTAATGGGCAAGCCAAGAGGAAAATTCAAACCTTGGAGGATATGTTGAGGGCTTCGGTGTTGGAGTTCAAGGGAAATTGGGATAACCATCTTCCATTCATCAAGTTTGCTTATAATAATAATTTCCATGCTAGCATTGGCATTCCATGTTTAAAGTGTTGTATGGTAGGAGGTGCAGATTTCTGGTAGGGTGGTTTGAGTTGGGGGAGGAGGCCTTAATTCACCTAGACTTAGTAATGGAGGCTAGCACAGTTTTGCAAAGTAATAGCCCACTTGTTTCTCGAAAAGATATGGGAAACATGCTGGGAGAAAGTGAGGTTTATTAGGGAGAGGTTGAAGACGGCCCAAAGTCACCAAAAGTCCTATTCAGAAGTTAGGAAGAGAGATCTTGAATTTTAAGTTGGGGATTAGGTGTTTGTGAAAGTATCACCTATGAAGAGAGTGGTGCGTTTGGCAAGAAAGGCAAGCTAAGTCCCTGGTATGTGGGCCCCTATGAAGTTACTGAGCGGATTGGGAATGTGGAGTAGGGTGGAGTTAAACCCAAATTTGAGTTCTATTCACCTGATCTTCCATATGTCTATGTTGAGAAAGATGTTTAGTTATCCTAGCACTATTGTACCTTTAGAGGGTATTGAGGTGGAAGAGAACTTGTCCTACGAGGAGGTTCTAGTGGAGATTTTGAATAGGCAAGGGAAACGACTTCGTAACAAGGATATGGCTTCGGTAAAGGTACTTTAGAGGAACCAACATGCGGAGGGTGCTACATTGGAGGCAGAGTTATACATGATTAAGCCATATCCTTTCATTGTTGAGCCTCATGGCATGACATGCTTACATGTGCATTAAAATGGTTTTTATGATATTTTGAATGATTTTATTACGTTTCGGAATGAGTTTTAATGACTTTATGGAATTCAAATGGTGAACTATGCATGATAACTTCAGTTTGGAAGTTTTCTGTTCTAACTTAAGCCTTTCATGCCTTGTTATTACACATTTGGGGACAAATGTTCCCAAGGGAGAGATAATGTAATGACCCGGGTATTGTACGACGTCGTTGGACCTTGAGAAAATCATTGCGGACAAAATTTAAACCAACTGTCGTTCCAAGGAGGGCTACATGAGCCGTGTGCCTTGGCACTAGCCGTGTGACCCTCAGTGGCACACCACTTGGCCTTGATTTTTGTGCTTGGAGCTTGTTGGAGGCCAAGTATAGAGCCATAACCAGTCACAAGGGTCATGTGGCTTGCCACTGATGTAGGACTGGACATATGGCCTTGTATGACGTGTGGGAAAGGCCCTTGTGGCTAAGTACCATGCCACATCCAGTCACACAGGTCGTGGGGCATAGGACGGCTTGTAAGGCCCCTTCGTGAAGCTTTTTGAATGAAAATATTCTAAGAATGGGATCCTCGTCTCGTAACTTTTCTCGAAAATTTCCTAAGTGAGGGGAGATGGGAGCACCACATGAACCATGTGGCTTTACACTTCTCGTGAAAGTGTTCGTATGGTGAGCCTCGTGCGAAAAATTCTAAGTGTTGATTCAAGATCGCAATTTTCAGAAATTCATCTAGGTGTCACTTTATTAGCACTCCACACGAACCGTGGAGTGCCACACGGGCCATATGGCCTCAAGTGAGGTGGCTTCGGGGAAATTTTTTCTCTGATTCATGAGTGGCATTTTTGTAAATTCAGTTATTTCTATTGGTCTTTTGGGGATTCCTATGTCATCCTATGGTCATCTAAACACCTAAAACCTATTTCAAACATTCAAAACTCATTCCTCATAATTTGAACTCTCTCAAAACAACTCTCAAAAGAACTCTTGGAGATTTCAACTTGGGAAGCCAAGGAACTTAACTCTTCTTCAAATTCTTTGGGTTTTTCTTCATTTTGGTGAAGGTATGTGGGTTTTGATCCTTGGTTACTTCCAATCAAGGAGACCCAAACTATTTCCAATTAATTTCATGAGATTCTAGCTCACTTTAATTTGGGGTTTTGAGTATTTTAATTCCTTAAATTTCAATATTGAATGGGCTATCTTTATCTAAGGATTTTAAGATAACTTAAGCTTTAAAATATTGAATCTCATCATTTTTATGAATTTATGGTTATGCATGTCCCTTTAAAAAGCTTGTTTGGGCATGGATGATTTATACATGATCTGAAATGTGGATTTACTTATGAGTTTACTTCAATTTCGTATTATATTATTGATTTTTGATTGAATCCCAACTACTTATGTTGCTTCCTCATCATTCATGGCATTTGCATTCATGACATTGAATTACTTTGGAAACTACGTTACGGGTTAAGCCCAATTTTATTTTATGATATGATTTTTGATAAAATATTAATTATGACAAGATGTGATCACATATATGTCTATTGATTATGGCTCTTTGAGCATTTTGGGTGCTTGCACCATTTTGTAGACGAATGGGCTATTCCTATGCATGAGTATATTGACTATGGAATTATGTTTTGGCCTTTAAGTCTAAGAATGTAATGACATGGTTTTGGAAATAAACATTGTCTTTTTAAAGAATATATATACGTTTATGTATTCTTGTGGGATGACAACTTAGCAACGATGGATGAAGGGTTCTCTCTCTTTTCTTGAACTATGTGTCTAGCATAGGTTTTCCTTTCCAGAATGGGTATTGTTCCCATAAGAAAAGATGCCTTTGAAATGGGTGGTGTTCCTGTAAGGAGAAGTCATAATATGATATGATTTTCTATATATGAAAATCCTATCCGAAATAGGTGTTTTTCCCGTAAGAAAGGTTACATCATACGAAATAGTTGTTGTTACCGTAAGATAAAGTATGTTTACCCTTGGCAAGTAGACCACCTCTTTACCAATGAGGGAATTTCATCAGGATTCCAAGTAATAGCTTTCTTGGTCTTACTCATGTCGGTTAAGGTCACATCCCTACTATACATATGAGCATCATTGCATTTCATGCATCATGACTTTCATAGCATATTGTTATATTAC
>JAABOM020068139.1:0-38786 GCA_011800125.2 Solanum clarkiae | reverse complement strand
TAGCCCGAGGGGTGGAAGAATCACCTAGCCAGGGACGATCCTATCATGGGTGGTAGCCCGAGGGGTTAAGGAAGAACATAGCCAGGGATGATCCCGATATAGATTTACCACTGATCAGCTTGTCATTTGTACTACTTATTATGCACAAAAAATTATACAGTAAAGGTAAAGTAATATAAAGAACATAAAGTACATGATCCCAATGTATAACCAAAGGTGGTCTCTTATTCTACACCAGTGTATAGTTTCACTTGAGTTGTTACTTCATATATAGTATTTCCTACCTTACATATTTAGTACACTATCTCATACTAACGTCCCTTATGGGGGGACCTGCATTTCACGCTGCAGGTACAGGTGCTAGTAGATCTTCCCAGTAGGAGTACAAGATATCCAGGTGTTGATACCAAGCTTCAGATTACTTCGGGGCTTTGTTTGTGTCTAGAGCTTATATATTTGTATTATATAGTTAGTTAAGGCAAGACCTATCTTGACCCTTATCAGATACTTTACCTTATCTATAGGCTTTGTAGACTATGTAAATTAAAGTGTGGTCATGTCTCGTACTTTAGACACCGTGGCCACAACGGCCTAGCCATATGCATTTCCTTTTGACTTATTATTACTGTCTACTTTCTTAAAGGCATGTTGAATGTATAAATCCCTCATAATACGTATAGAAAGTGCATAGATATAGGTTGATTCTCCTTGACCTTATTGGCAATGGGTGCCAGTCCGCCCTAACGGGACTTGGGGCATGACATCTATTCACCCCAATTATACCAATATGTATAGATATTTGAGGGATGTGTATAGGTTGGGAGGTATGAAGAAAGACATTGCCAAATTTATTTTCGGTTGTCATAGTTGCCAACAAGTCATAAACAAACATCAAAGGCCGGGTGGCCTAACCCAAGACATAGAAATCTCTACTTGGAAGTGGGTAGTGATTAATATGAATTTTGTGGTTAGGTTGCCTAAGACTAGAAAAGGTTTTGATTCCATTTGGGTTATGGTTGATAGGATGACAAAATTGGCTCACTTTTGGTTAAGACTATATATGGGACTGAAGATTATGCTAACTTATACGTTTATGAGGTTGTGAGGTTGTATGGGGTTCCCTTATCCATCATATTGGATCATGGTGATTAATTTACTTCATATTTTTGGAGGTCTTTCCAAAGGGGTCTTGGTATAAAGGTTAAACTTAGTACGACCATCTACCCTCAAACAGATGGCCAAGCGGAAAAAACCATCAAACTCTTGAGGATATGCTTAGGGCTTGTGTTTTAGATTTCAAGGGTAGTTCGGATGATCATCTTCCATTGATTGAGTTTGCTTATAACAATAGCTATGATTCTAGCATTAGTATGGCTCCTTTTGAGGCCCTCCATGGTACACATTGTGGATCACCGGTTGGGTGGTTTAAAATTGGAGAAATGGCTTTGTTGGGTCTGGATCTGGTCATGGATGCTACTGAGAAGGTAAGAATGATTAGAGAAAGGTTGAAAATAGCCGAAATTCACCAAAAGTCTTATGCAGATTTGAGAAGAAGAGAGCTTGAGTTTAAAGTTGGTGATTGAGTTTATTTGAAGGCGTCACCCATAAAGGGTGTGGTGCATTTATGCAAGAAGGGTAAACTAAGTCCAAGATTTTTGGGTCCTTATAGGGTGATGAGGAGGATTGATAAGGTGGCCTATGAGTTGGAATTGCCTAGTAAAATGGAATTTGTTCATCCGGTCTTCCATGTGTCTATGTTGAGGAAGTGCGTGGGTGACCCTAACGTTCTTGTGCCTCTTGATGTTGTGAGGGTAGTTGAATACAACTTGACATATGAAGAGGTTCCAGTAGAGATCTTGGATAGACAAGTGAAGAGGTTGAGGAATAAGGATGTTGCTTCCGTTGGGGTCCTTTGGAGGAATCAACAAGTCGAAAGTGCTACATGGGAGGCCGAAGTAGATATGCGAAAATGATATCCTTATCCCTTTCATCCTTCTCAAGCCTAAGGTACTAATTCTAAGTCTTCTATGTGATTTCATGTCTCATGTTCCAGCCCTTAAGTCATTTGCATGCATTCATGTTTATATTGACAAAGTTCATAGTGATTTTACACTTATGTTGAGATTTTGAAAATGGTGTTTTAAGTGTATTATTGCATTCTTGTTGGGGATGATTTCTTCATGATAATGTTTCTCATATATATTTCTTTAACATTTGAGGAAGAATGTTTCCAAGGGGAAGATATTGAAATGACCCCAAAAAGTGCCCGAAAATGTGCCTCGAAAGTTCCCAAAATCGTACTTTCCATATATCTCAAAATCAATGCATGATATCAAAAATCCAACTCTGATCAGGGGGTAAAACTGATGGAAAATAGTTCTAACCCTAATTTTAGAGCAATCGAATCATAATTTCAATTTTCCAAATAATTTCCAGTGAGCTTTGTGCGCCCCTGGCGCGAGGCGGCCTGGGCGCGCAGATATGTATTTTGTTGACTGCTTTGCTTGTTCAGTCCAATACTTTTTGGTCTTGGTCCTAAGTCTTCCTACGCATGAAAACACCTATGCTTAGCCATATTTTACCTTCATATCGTACAAAACATTCCCCAATACTCATTCAAACAGTTCTATAAATATTTCACTCCTAAATTCATGTCCCAAATGCATCTAGATCATAAGGTTCTCATTCAAGATTCAAGTCTTCATTTCTAATCTACTTCAAGGATTCTCCAAAGTCAAGGTATGTGGGCTTCAACCATTGGTTCCTTTCACCCATGGTGCCCAAGCTTCCATTTCTTGATTTTATATATGATTCTATTACTATGAATTTGACTATGAACTATGTTTAGGCTTTGTAAAAGTGTGACTTTTTTAGCATGTTTTGACCCATGAATCTTAGATCTAACTTGAGATTTCATGAAGGGTTTTGATGTATATTATATGATGGTATTGCGTAGTATCGGTGGGATGATTTACCTTAAGCTTTCTTGCATGATTTCACTCTTTAATTGCATGATCTTACACTAGCATTGCACACCCACCAAGTGTTTGATAAAATATTCGAATTATGATTCTTGTGTTGTTGAATGCCTAATGCTTGGAATATGAGATATATGACTTTATGATGATGAAAGTATGTTGTATATATGTTAATTTCGTGATGAACTTCAATAGTATTGTGAGTTGACCAAGCCTAGCTCGGGAGGTTGTAGGCCCGGGTAACCACATCGACGGGTCGGTATCTTGGTTGTCTAGTACGAGGGGTAGTAGGCTCGTATAACCATATTGAGGGGTTGGTACCCCATTAACCACATTGAGGGGTTTGTACCTTTGTTGCCTAGTACGGGGGTAGTAGGCCTGTATAACTATATTGAGGGGTTGGGTACCTCTTTAACCATATCTAGGGGTTTGTACCTTGATTGCCTATATTGATGGTCACTTGTTGCATGTGTATTATGTTCTATATAAGCATGTTTTACTTCAAGCATCATTTATACATGGCATATCATTATTATGTTATTTATTGGATATTATTATGCATTTTGCTTATGTTGACTACCTATTGTTGCATTACATCATACATACTTAGTACATTCAATCGTAGAAATGCATACTTTATGCGTACATGATGTCGGAATTGGAGCCCCACTTGATCATCATCCTTCTCCACGTGGCTAGTACGATTGTCTCTCAAGCTAGTTAGTGAGTCCTCCATTCCGAGGATGATGTCTTTGACCCTATACTATGTTTTGAGACACTTTTCTTTGATGTATGTTTATGACTAGAGATGAACTCGATTTCTTGTCTTAATCCCCTGCTCCTATCTATGTAGTAGAAGTGTTCTTGGAACCTTATGATGTATTCATGCTATACTCTATTGCGCTTGCTGTGTTTTTATTAAATGAAAAATGGCCCTTAGTCCCTTATTCCCTTTTTACTACTCTTATTGTTGTATTTAATGCTTTTGCGACCAAGTATGTGTAATGAATGATATGTTAAGAAACTTGATTGGGGTTCCATCGGGTTTCCCATTCACTATGTCACGTCTAGGCCCTAGGCTTGGGTTGTGACAGTGTGGCTGTTGATGACAGAGTGGAACTAGCTGCTTACCAACTCAAGGATGTTGTTATACTATGGTTCGACTAGTGGAAGAAGGGAAGAAGAGAGGATTCCCCCGTGCTGAGAGCGAAGAGATGCTAAGGTAAGAGAGTTCTTGAACTTGAAACAGGGCTCTATGACTATGCAAGAGGATGAACTGAAGTTTGCTCAACTGTTTCGATATGCTCCGGGCATGGTTGCTGATATAAGGGGGAGGATAAGGATGTATGTTGATTGGTTGAATAAGGGGCCGAAGAGAGATTTGAGAAGAGCAATGCTCATGAGTGACACGGATATTGCGAGATTGATGACCTTTATGTAACAAGCTAATGAGGAGAGGCAACATGATAAAGAGAAGTTTAGAAATAAGAAAGCAAAAACATCTAGCCATGAGGTTAGAAAGAAGGGGAATGGAAACCAATTTCAAGCACCATCATCTGCTAGTACACCTGTACCTAGAGTCAGAAATGATCAGAGGTCACAAAATGTTGGAGCGCAAGGATCTTAGTCACAAGACAATGTGGCTCAAGGTTCACTAGGTAATCCAGCACATGGCAAGTGTCGTAAATTGCACTTGGAGAGATGTCGTGAGGGGAGTGATTTATGCTACAAGTATGGCCAAATGAGTCACTATCAGAAAGATTGTCCAAAGTGGGCTGACCAGGCTAAATCTTCTGCACCATCCCCGCTAGCTAAAGGAAACCAAAGAGGTACTATGTCAGGCACAAATAGGGCCACAAACCATTTGTATGCCATTGGAAGTCGACATGATCAGGAGAACTCCCTAGATGTTGTGATATGTATGATTCGAGTCTTTTCTATTGATTGTTATGTGTTGATAGACTTGGTGCCATACTATCTTTCGTAACTCCTTGTATGTCCAGTAGATTTGATAGGACCCCTGAGAGTCTTCTTGAACCCTTTGATGTTTCTATTCCAGCAGGTGAGTCCATTAGGGCTGAGAAAGTCTATAAAGCTTGTGTAGTATCCATCCATCATAGGGATACTATTGTTGATCTGATTGAGTTAGATATGAACAATTTTGATTTGATCCTTGGCACTGATTGGCTCCATGCATGTTATACCTTTGTTGATTGTAGAACCCAAACTGTTAAGTTTTAATTTTTGAATAAATCGGTTCTAGAGTGAAAGGGTGACTTCGTAGCACCTAAGGGAAAGTTTATCTCATATCTTAGAGAAAGAAAGATAATTGCAAAGGGTTGTATCTACCACCTTGTGAGAGTTTCCTGAAGTATTTCCTGAGGATCTGCTTGGAGTCCCTCCTGAAAGGGAGAGTAACTTTGGGATTGATATTCTTCCTGATACCCAGCCTATCTCGATCCTACCTTTAGGATGGCCCCCACTGAGTAGAAAGAATTGAAAGAACAATTGAAAGATTTGTTAGAGAAAGGCTTCATAAGGCCGAGTGTTTCTCCTTGGGTACCCCTGTCCTATTCGTGCGAAAGAAAGATGGGTCTCTTAGAATGTGTATTGACTATAGGAAACTGAACAAGGTTAAGATAAAGAATAAGTATCCTCTCACAAGGATAGATGATTTGTTCGACCAACTTTAGGGTGCCTTTTTTTGTCAAAGATAGACCTTAGATATGACTACCATCAGTTGAAAGTGAGGGAATATTATATTCCAAAGACAACCTTTAGGACTAGATATGCCCATTTTGAGTTCTTGGTCATGTCTTTTGGGTTTACGAACGCATATGCACCCTTCATAGACTTGATGAATAGAGTGTTCAGACAGTATCTTGATACATTTGTTATTGTGTTCATCGACAACTTTTTATTTATTCAAGAGATGAAGAGGAGCATGCAAATCACTTCAAAATTGTCCTTGAAACACTTAAGGACCATGAGTTGTATGAAAAATTCTTGAAATATGAATTCTGGCTTAAGTCAATGGCTTTCCTAAGCCATATTATCTCCGGTGATGACATTCGAGTAGATGCTCAAAAGATTGAAGCGGTTAAGAACTGGACTAGACCAACCTCCTCGACTGACAAAAGAAGTTTCTTTGGGTCGACAGGCTATTACCACAAATTCCTTGTGGGATTTGCTTCCATATCTGCACTATTGACTAAATTCACTCAGAAAAAGGTCAAGTTGCAGTGGTCTGATGAATGTGAGAGAAGTTTCCAGGAGTTGAATACTAGACTAACTAGTACACCAGTTTTAACCTTGCCCAATGGAACTGAGGACTTTGTGATCTATTGTGATGCTTTGAGAGTTCGATTAGGATGTGTGCTAATGCAGAGAGGGAAGGTGATAACATATGCTTCTAGATAACTTAAGGTTCATGAGAGGAACTATTCGACCCATGATATTGAGTTGACAATGGTGGTGTTTGCACTTAAAATCTAGTGCCATTACTTGTATGGAGTGCATGTGGACATGTTCACTAACTACAAGAGCTTGCACTATGTCTTAAGACAGAAAGAGCTCAACCGGTGGTAGAGGATGGTTGGAGTTGCTCAAAAATTATAATATGAGAATTCTCTACCATCCAGGTTAAGCTAACATTGTTGCTGACGCTCTTAGCAAGTTGTCAATAGGTAGCACAGCTCATGTGGAGGAGGAAAAGAATGAAATAACTAAAGAAGCGCATCAATTGGCTCAATCAGGAGTTCAACTTGATCAGAATAATAAGGGAGGAGTTAATGTTCAGAGCTGGTCTACTTCATCTTTGGTGGCAGAGGTGAAAGAAAAGCAAGATAGAGATCTTGCCATACTCTAATTAAAGGAGGTTGTCCACAAATAGAAAATGATGGTCTTCTCCGAAGGGGGAGATAGGGTGTTGAGATATTAGAGTAGATTGTGCGCTCCAGATGTTGATAGTCTTCAAGATAGAATCATGGATGAAGCTCATAGTGCTATATATTCCATTCATCCTAGCTCTACCAAAATGTACTATGACTTGAGAGAAGTCTATTAGTTAGTGAAATAATGAGGGATATTACGGAGTTCATTTCAAAGTGCCCGAATTATCAGCAAGTGAAAGTTGAGCATCAAAGGCCATGTTAATTAGCTCAAAACTTTGAGATTCTGGAATAGAAGTGGGAGATGATCAATATGGACTTCATTACTAGTCTACCAAGGTCTCGAAAGCAACGTGATTCGATATGGGTGATTGTAGATAGGATGACCAAATCGGCTGACTTCTTAGCAGCTAAGCTAACAAACACTATAGAGGAGTATGCCAAGTAGTACATCCAAGAGATTGTGAGGTTGCATGGGGTTCCCTTTTCCATCATCTCAGATAGAGGAGCTCGATTCACCTCCTAACTTTGGAGTTCATGCTAAAAAGGATTAGGTATGAAATAAAGTTTGGGCATAGTCTTTCATCTACAGACAGATTGTCAGGCACAACATACAATTCAGACGTTAGAGGATATGTTGAGAGCCTTTGTTCTTAATTTCAAGGAAAACTAGAATGATCACCTACCATTGTTTGAATTTACATATAACAACAATTATCATGCAAAGATTCAAATGGCTCCTTACTAATCTTTGTATGGGAGGAGATGTAGATCACTAATTAGGTGGTTCGAGGTTGGAGAAGCAGAGTTGATCGGGCCTAATCTTGTCCACAAATCAATGGATAAGGTTAAGTTCATTAAAGAAAGATTGGATACTGTACAGAGTCGCCAAAAATCCTACACTGATTTGAGGAGAAGAGATTTAGAGTTTAGGGTAAACGGTTGAGTGTACTTGAAAGTGTCACCTATGAAGGGTGTCATGAGAATTCGGGAAGAAAGGAAAATTGAGTCCACGTTATATTGGACCTTATGTAAAGAGGATTAGGAAGGCTGCTTATGCAGTAGAGTTGCCCTCCGAGTTAGATGGAACTCATCTAGTGTTCCATGTCTCGATGTTGAAGAAATGTTTGGGAGATCCTAACTTGGTGATCCCCGTGGAAAGCATTGCAGTGAAGGATAGCTTGACTTACAAAGAAATTCAGGTCCAAATCCTTGATCCTCAGATTCGCAAGTTGAGAACCAAAGAGATAGCCTCAGCCAAAGTCATATGGAGAAATCAATTCATTGAGGAAGCCATAAGGGAAGTTGAGGAAGATATGAAAACAAAATACCGGCACCTATTCATGCCAAATGATGAGAATGATGAAGGTAATTTCCTCACCTTGACTAAATTAATTGTCTTTTCTTGAGTTGATATTCTATTCTTGAGTTCGATTAGAGTTGACGATGATTGAGATAGAGTCGAGACTTTGATTGATATACCTGAATTTTGAGATGAGTTTGAGTTTATTCATGTTGTGATATCTACCGTTACTCATCATTCGCGAATGAATGATCCCAAGGGGGAGATAATGTAAGACCCGGTAAAATTATTAAAATATCTCTAGAATAGAGATGTGCGCGTAATGCATCTTTCCATACTCTATTTTCGAATCTGAGACATAATATTTAATCAACATGGAAAATGGAGTGGCTAAATGGTCTCGTTCACTTATTAAAGCAACCAAATTGAAAAATAATTTTTTGATCCAAACGATTTCTAGTGTTGATACACGCCAGGAACACGGACCTACACTTATTTTTTTGAGTTTTTTTTTATGGGAATAGGAAAACTTGTTTGGAAAATTTTTGAAAAAAAATGTACATGGCTGCGCCCACTCCATGACGTGGACCAGGCAATTTCGAGATGAAAATTTTTCTTTTATATTTGAGGGGCATTCTGGTCAATTACCAACCCCTCCTAAACTCAAAACACGATCAAATTTGGTCATTTTGATGCGTAAATAGGGTCTAAAACCCCATTCTAAGTCTTTTTCTAAACACTTGAAAGACTAGGGCTTGAGAGAGGAGAAGAGAGAAGCGCAAATTGAAGAATTCAGGGAAATTCTTGAAGGTTAATTGGTAAAACTACATCATAGGTATGTAAGGCTAAAATAAAAGCATGAGATTGTTCTATCATGTGCCCCATAGATGGTTTTAGAAGAGTGTTGATAGTTCTTGAGTCTACATATATGATTTTTGATGGGTTTTCTCGAAAGTTATATTAATTACATGTATTTTCTTATGTTGATGATCATCATAAACTTATTTTCTTGAATTGAATATTTTTCATGAGATATTGTATAACCCTATATGTTGATTATTAAAAGCATGCATGAAAGAAGATAGAGCTTGATTCTAGAGCCTGGATTGAGAATGTTGATAGAGATTGTGATTGTGAATGTGAGAATGATGATAGATTGATAGTATTTGATAGTCCACGAGTCTTTCCAAATGAGCTCTAACGACTTTTCTATTTGATTGTTCCCTAATGATTGTTCTAAGCCTTGAGCTATTGGCGGAGATGTTGATTGTTGAGATGATTCGAGTCTCTGTGAGACTTATTGAAAAATAGTGCCTCCACAAGGCTGATTGAAATGATTTGATTGAGATAATTTGATTGGATGGATTGTTTTATGAGCATTGAGTCATTAGGGGAGGGGTATCAAGCACCAAAAGAGTGAGAGTTAATCCAACTCGCACTTGTCAAACTATGTAGCCAAAAATAGGTGAGGATTAGGACAATCATATCACACCATGTTAAGGTTCCCTCTAATTAGAAGTCCCTAAAATCAATAGAGGAATTATAGATTGTTGTCTCTATGAGGACTTGTCCATTATGATTTCAATTTGTTGCCTACCTGGAAAGAACATAACGACTGTGGCAACATCAACAAACTTGTTGTACAATCACTAGATCATAAGTGATTGTTGTCGAATAAAAGAAACTCCAAAAAAGTTTCCACCTAGAGTACTCTGAGTTGAATTGAGATACGATGAGATGAGTTTAGATGACTCCCTCAAAGATGAGTCTTATTTGATTGATTAGGTTTGATAGGTTAGATGGTTCATTTGTCTACTCTTTGTTCTTGATTTTGATAGAAACTTGACATGTTGATTGTTATTATACTGAATTGATTGTTGTTTATATATTATTTTACCTGTTTTGATTTTGTTTAGCTATTTTACATGTCGTATATTCCACGTACTGATGCAATTCGGGGCTGCATCATTTTATGATGCAGATACAGGGATTAGAGATCATCAAACAGGTGCACCATTGAAGATCTAAGATGTTCAGCTAATTGGATAGCTTGTCTTACTTCGGTGATTCATTGTGTCATTTTCATCTAGCTTTAGCGTTAGACATTTGCTAGCTTATTGTTGATTGAGATAGCCATAGGTCTATTAATGGCACCGCCTGATAGTGATAGAGGCTTTATAGACTAGAGTTGAATATTAATTGTTAAGGTTGTAAGCTAGTTCTTCTACTATCCTTTCATAGATATTATTATTTAAGATTAGATAGATGTGTCCATTTAAATTCTTTATATCTTCTACTGATTAGTAGAGTTTATCGATTAAATGATTGTGATGAGGCCAATTGGGTCGCTTAGGGACTAGCAATGGTCTCTGAGTGTAGGCCACATCTTGGGTACCTCTTTGGGGCATGACACTCCTGATGTTCACTCCACACCGAATAAAGGAGTGGTCTACTTGTCAAGGTAAACTAAGCATAAGCCCATATAGTGGGTAAGGTGACCTAGTTGGATCCACTAGTAAAAGCCCATTTAGGGAGATAATGTAAAGCTACGGTGCCACATAGTTAAGAGACCAAGACTTTGTATAAGGACCACTTGGGTTGAGCCCCCACCTTAAGCCACTTTCGGTAATAGGTCTAGTCCTACGGGATACTTGAAATGATCATAAGCTTAATCATAACTTGCATTACTTGTAGATACATGATAACATGGCATGAGTAGCTCATTCAAATACATGACCCCTGCTCTTGGCATATATACCTTGTACTAGAGGGTAAAAACATAACATACACTTGACCACTTCTAGTAGGCATTGCATTACACATGAGGGTAGAGACTGTAAAATATTTGACCCTTTTTAGTGAGCTTTAGATAGTACATGAGGGTAGAATATTTATCATGCATGTCCCCTTCATATCGACATGATTTTCTCACAAGAGGGTAAAATGTATAGCATAAGGGATCAACATTTTACTTACAAATCATAAGAACTTTTCATGAGATCATACATACTTAGGAGCCCATAATTTATCATAACATACTTGTCTTGAAGTTCATGCAATAATCTTTCATCAACATAAAAACTCTTGTCATGTAGATTTAGTCAAACATGGTGGGTATATGCACATGTACTTGAAATCATGCACTTCAAAAGTATGAAATAAGAGAGGAGTAAAATAAATTCATTTAAAGTTGCTCAAATCAGTCCACCATCATTGTAGTAAAAACCGTTGTTTTGGGTATTATGAAATCCAGTAAAATCAACAAGTTCTTCCATAGATATTCATAGCTTCATAGAGTACATGACTTTGATATCATAAAATCCACAACAATGTCGAACCCAACAATATTTTAGCATGATAAAATTATTACTTGAAGAATCCAAATAGAAATCATGTATACAATGCATAATAATATCACCATAAGCAAGAGTTCATAAGTGCCCATAAAATAATTCATAAATCTCATATAGTTTCAGAAGAAGATTTGTTGGGCTTTTGGGAAGGAAGGTTCCCTCAATTCAACCACAAACCTTGCTGTGATTATGGTGGAAGAAACCTGATCTGGAGATAGAAGGTACAGAACCCTAGCTTGCACCCTTTTTATGGAAGCCTTGAAAAGCTTGAAAGAGTTTTGAGACTTAGAGTGTTTTTGGAATGAGGAGGAATGAGGTGAATCAGGGAAGTACATGCTGATAGGGGACATAGCTGAGGTCAAAATGACATAGATTAGACTTAGAAAAAGACGAAAGGTCAAATTTACCCCCATTAAAATCTTGGTCGGGCAGGTCTATGATACCCCGTTTATGGGCTGTATAACATTCTACAGGATAGATAGGCTTTCATCTGATGGCCCTTTTTTCTGAACCTTAGAGACCCCTTTCTCTATTTCTTATTCTACAAGACCGTCTACAACTCATAGAGGACTTTATGAGTCACCTGATAAGTTGTAGATTGACTTCAGAAAGATCCCAAATTTCATCAAGTCTGCCAGGTTCTACGAGCCCACTTATCGGCTGTACTTTATGTTATGAGTCATACATCCCCTTTGTAAACACTAATATTTCAAATTTACCAAAGCGTACTTCTTGCATGTCCGCTACCCCCATAAGTGGGGTTTTACACATGCCCCGAGTTCACATCCTGGACGTGGTTGGCACTCATAACCATTTCCAGTCCCAAGCAAACCACTTGCTCTATATACTTTACTCAGCAGAAGACTTAAGTAATAAACGATAGGCTTAGATATAGTGTGCTAAAAAGACTGCAATAGCGTAAACAAACTAAACAGAGGAAATATCCAAACAACAACTGAAAATAAGAACCAAAACTCCTGTCATCCAGTCTATGGAACCTCTAATTAAAATAACATGAAAAAACTACCATGACAGACCCATGATAACTACAACTAAAAATAAATGCTAAAACAGAAATAAAGACTCTAAAGCCTCTGACTGGTAAAAGGCCTTACTAATGGCTGAATAAAATGTTGGTCCTCAACGGACCATCTGCTGAGGAACTCTATCATCTGCATTTGCATTATAAAATGATGCAGGCCTAAAGGACGTCAATACATGGAATGTAAGAGCATTTAAAATAGCTAAAACAGGGAATTTAAGATAGGACGTCATATTCAAAAGTAACTAAGACATGTCTCAAAATAGGATAGCAATGATAATAAATAGAGTATATGATGAAAGTAAAATCGATGATGAAACCCTATATGAAAAAAAATTAGCTTACTTTAGCTTGGGGGTTTCTCTAACTGACAACCATCACTATGAGCCTCAGGATTATACAACATCTTGCCCATGCTGCCAGAACCATCCCAAACTTTGCCAAGGTAAGCGACAAAAACTAGGGGAGTGGATCTATCCTAAAATTGGGCCATCTTAGTGGTAATGAGGAGTTGTACTCTTGGTACAATCCTATCCTACATTATTAATGCAGTTTATGAGTTTGAGTTATTATACTCGCAATGATCCTTTGAGTCATTTCCTTTCTTTTGAAGCGATGTTGAGGATTAAGCATGTCTTCTGCAACCATGGGCAATTATTGACTTGCTGAGACTGTTGGCATGGTGGTTGGATAGGTTATTTAGGAGTTATGTGGATTTTTTAGTTAAGTGAGAAGTTATACTCGTAAAATGAGTCTTCAACTAAAGTCCTAGTAAATGGCCTTGAAATGGAATTCAGACGATTCCATTATCTCTGGGATGGATAAATTAGGCTGGAAGAATATCTAGTGCAATTATATCATAGATTGCAAATTTGGCCACCAAAATCAATTAATAGTTGACCCAGTCAATGCCCTCGGGAACTATGCCCCTGTTGAGAATTTTGATAGCGCGGTTATCTCTAGAATATTGATCTTGATCTAGAGCGACCCTTCGTTTGATACCGAGGACATCCGAATGTGATTTGACCCCCTGGGGGCTTTTTGCTAAAAGTTGCATATAAAGAAGTGAGACCCTCAATTTATCTTAGGAAGCTCCATGGAAATATCGACCACACTATTGAATTGTAAATGTCAAAATCCATATGGTTGCATAGTTCATTTGCAAAAATCGAAGTTCGAATGAGCCCGAAATAATGAAAAAGCAATTAGAGGGTAATGGAAAGGGGGATGACATAGCTTGGATCTATGATGCAAGATGGTGCGACTTAGCACCAACATGTGTCAGTGACCTGGCAGTAATATAGCTATACATGTATAGATACATGCTTCCATTATCAAATTTATGCTGCAATTCCAAGCTCATTTTTCATCCGATTTGAGTGATTCAAAATTCTATGTGATGAGTTATACACATACTTCTATCAAATTTATGCTGCAATTTCAAGCTCATTTTTCATCCGATTTGAGTGATTCTAAATATTATGTGATGCGGATTTTGGGGGGAACGCCATAGTGGTGCCAGAGTTTGATTTTGGCATGTATTTTGAGGTAAATTTTCTATTTCTTTTGTTGATAATATATCAGAATTGGTAAAAACTTTACACTATGATATCTCGGTCATTTCTCAATGAAATTAAGTGAAATTTGTGCCTAAGTTATTCTATTTTCCAAGAGGAACATTGTAGTATGCTTGGACCTTATTAATTTGACTATATTTTTGTAGAATTTGACCGAGAAGTTATGTAATAAATGTTTTCGGTAAGAAATACAACTTCGTTTTTGAGTCATTGCTCTGTAAACTAAGATCCATTTTGGGATCAATTTTTGGATATGGACTTGGGTGATATAGGGACCATTTTACAATGGTTGGTTTGACATTGTGGATGTGGGCCCTATTTTTCCCATTTTAGTCATAATTGATGTAATTTCACCCATTTCTTGATATTTTATAGCCAATTTAGCCGTAATAATCTTGTGACTTATGTTTTGACAGCTAAGCAACATCAAGAAGAAATTCGAAGGGAAAGGCTCGATTGGATCAACTCGAAGCACAAGATGCCAATTATCATGTAGTCTAAGATTTCTCTAAACCCTACATTGAGTTGAATTTTTTGTATATTTGAGTTGGAATGTGTAGAAATGTATTGTTTATGGATTGAGTTGTAGAGTATATGTTGTATATGGCATGATGTGATTTGTATGTTGTACATATATAGATATTGTTATGGGATGGTAGTTGTTTTATTGACGATTGTGTTTGTTATAGTTGTTATATTACTTGAGTTATTATATTATATGACTACGAAAAGGCCTGAAAGGGGTTGGTTGCAGCTGTGAATATATGACACGTATGTATATTGATCTTGACTCTTTCTTATATCTGTGTGTGGTCTGAGGCTACTGGAATATACTAGCTATTGAGGTTAACACGTGATTATATGCTACCCTATGCTTTGAATCTAGTATCTATATCTGGTTAGTATGTATATGCATGTTGTGGCTATGGTTGTCGATATCTTATCTGAGTACTTCTAGTAGAATTTCCTGATTAAACATGATCCTTTGTTTCCCTATGGTTTATATGATCATGTATACTATTGTTGTTTGTTATGTACTTATGCTACTAGTTAGTGACCGGAGAAAAATACTATATACGGGGGACAGGTATAGTACACCCCTAAGGGAGCCTTGCATTATATGATACGAGATGTGTTTCTACTAAGCCACTGGCGAGTTAGAAATAGGAGCGTGACCCTAGTAGCTAGGTGCCAGATATATCCTATACACTTCTTGAGTTTTTCTATGATGAAACACTAGCTATGTGGGTTAGTCCTGGGAACTAGCATCCTATTCAAAAAAGGGCACATTATCAGTAAGCAGGCACATGCTTGCTTTGGGTGAAATCTTGATGCCAATTGGGCTTCAATATGATTTTGTGTAGGTGACATCCTTCTATTTATCTAGCCTCTTGGGCCTTAGCTTAGGTTATACAACGCTGACCTATACGTGCTTTACACAAAGAAGGGGCCTAGGAAGGACCGAATATGGGCCTATTAAATAGTATTTGGTGAAACATGGGCAATCCTTCATAAAAATCAGACATTAGGCCTTAACCACATTCATGGGGGATGGCATACTAGTGCCCTAAGAAAGGTATGTGTTTTGACTTGACTCGTACCTGTATGAATGTGTATAGCCTATTTCTACAGAGATATGATGACCAAGAGAATGTGTATTCATTATATGTCATGATGTTGCATGATTTTGGTATAGATACGATCTCGTGTTTGTAGGACCACTTGTAGATACTTGCCATATTATGACTTGATTATTGGCATGTTATGTTTCTGTTGGGCCTATCTGTTGTGGACACTCATGATATCCCTATTATTACCATATGTTACTTGCATTATCAACGTTTTAGCTAATGTATATCATGTTTTTCTATTGGGCATGATTTTATCCCGACTATTAAGGTATATGCTCTTGTGTGTTGATGTTCGCAGCTGGTTTGGTTTTTGCTTAGATGAGATTGGGGGTGAGTTGTCATTATCCATGGGATAGTTGTAGTATGGATTTTGTCAGATAACTAGTTTAAGAATATTGTTGCCTACGCTGACTCTGGGAACGGGATGACTTTGGAATTCTAGATCTGGATACATTGTCTAAGTGAGTAATTGATTGATACCTCGAGTCTTAAGATAATGCTTGCTCCGTATTGTTGTTCAAGCATCACAAACCATGGCTGAGTATCCGAGTTCACGAGCTACGTGCGTCATCTTCTGAGTTTTAGTAGTCATGCCTAAGCATCGTGTTTTGAATGCCAATTCCTAGGACTAAACACCTTTGATGGTTTAGATCCAGGACCCTGCTGATTCCATTATAAGAGTGGGGCACTGTGCTAGATATTCTGAGCTGACACACACAATTTATGCTAAGGGGATTCTTTCTCCTGCGGGGGGCCTGTCCCACGGTTATGTTTACAATTTGACTATTTTTCCTTGACTGACTAGCGATTGGAGGCCAAGTCGAAAGACCAAAGGGTTAAAGTCCCTGCGTGATCTGGGTTCGAGTCCCCGTGTGATACCATTTCTAGATGGGTCAAGGACCTGGTGGTTATTATGATGTTGGGGGCTGAGGGCCAACCATTACCTGTGGATCCACATACATTTTCACACCCTGATTGTGCATGGATGTACACTCTGGCCTTACACCCATGTACAACTAACCCTTGTTCTGATGATGTGGAGAGCTGGGCTCTGTGATTTTTTATGGGATTATATGATGATTTTTTAGTTCTATATTGTGCACGAGAGTACCTTCTAGGCGTATGGGGCCCCAATTGGCATACAAACATAGATACTAGGGGTTTGAACTCGCGTACAACACTATGCACCAGTTGGGGATAGTTGTGGTATTAGTCTATCCAGTCTTTATCAGTCAGTATCAATGTTCAGTACTCTAGTTAGTTTAGGTTATCATTGTTCGTCACTTCAGTTGGTTCAGTTGTGGTTTGAGGGTTTCTAGACTTGCGTATGCTTTCATCTATTTTCGTTTTGCTACACCACTATAGTCCTCTATATATTAGGGTTTATTTGTGTTCACCATTTCACTCGGTCGGTCAATAATGCCTACTGGGTGCCTTTTCTAGTACTCACCCTTACTTTTGCATCTTCTCATGGTGCATTTTTAGGGACGGGCCATGATAGTTGAGTTGGGGAACTTCGAGAGTGCTCTGGAGACCTTCAGTGAGCATTCGCAGATTTGATTTCTTCGCAGTCTCCTTCTTGTTGATGGTCATTTTTTGTAACCAGACATTAGCCTTATACAATAGTGTAATGTATTTGTAGAGGCACTTTTATTTTGTATAGTATAATGATTATTCATGTATGTATATGATATGTCCTTGTGTCTATAGTTGCTCTCTACGGTTGTGTTCCTAGTTCTGGGTAGCTTTCGATTATGTATATTGTCATATGGTTTATGGTTTGACTAGAGAGCTAGGATAGGTACCATGTGGTTTGGATAATTGGCTTTCCTTTAGGTGGATCTAACAGGCACCATCATGACTGAGACTGGGTCATGACAAGGTGGTATCAAAGTTTAAGGTTCACAAGTCTCAATTGTATCAAGCTACCTTCTAGTAGAGTCCTATGGATGGGTACGACAATGCCTGTGGCTTATTTTCAGGAGGCTATGGGATGTTCAGTAACTTACTATGTTATTGATTTTGATCGTGTGACATCGTCAATAGTTCTTCAATTTTTGAGAATTTTCTTGTATTTGTTCCTTCGCATAGATGCCATGTAGAGGTCAAAATTTGGGCAGGGGATGCGTTATGTCATCAATCCCGAATAGGGAGCATCCCAGAGCCCATTGATCAAGGTTAGGATGCCCTCGGGTTTTGATAGCTGGATAGGAAACCTGTAGGCATTAAGGTTGTGGAGGGCCTTGGAGATAGGCTTCGTGATCTATTCTTGGTTAGTGATGGCTACGTAAAGTGTTATGGGAGATATTATAAAAGATGGAACCCTTTGATACTTGGATCTATATGGTGATGTTGTTTTAATGTTATGTAGGCTGTGAGTGCCCCCTAATAAAGGCTATGCAGGTAGGAGAGGTTGTGACTGGTTTATGTTAAACATTTGTGCTCTTTGGATATCTGTATTCGATTATCCACCTACTAGTTTGACATGCTGGGTTTCCTGATGTTAATGAGTATGTCATACCTAGTGGAATTCTAAGTAGTTGTTGCCTATGTTATGATTATACCTTGTTGGTGGCTGAAAGTAAGCAAAATCCTGTGATGTGTACTTATGACCATTTTGTTGCTTTCCTACTGGAGTTGATAGTCTGATACTGATGTATATAATATTCGAGAGGCTGTCTATAACTTATTTCCTTGGCTACACCCACCTTGTGCCTCTATAGCCATGACTTACTGTGGTGATTTTATGGATATATGGTTCTTTGAATTATGTGATGGCTAGATTGTAAGATGGATGCTATGCCTAGGGCCTTGGTTGGATCATCTATTGTCGTATAAGATATCACTACGTCATTAGTTGATCTACCAACCACTCTACTCTAGGACTTGTTATGATTGTTAGCTAGCCAAGATTGTGTTGTCTGAATCCCTTGTTATGCTTGCCAGTGGGAGTGCCGATCATTTTTCCAGGTTGCCTGGTATCTAGGTTATGGTTTTACAGTGTTAGCTATGTTGATTAGCTTATCGCTTACTTGAATATGGGGTCTGAGCTTCTTTTATCCTACGTCAGGTATCGAGATAGTGGAAGGCCTCTTTTATTAGTGGGGGATTTGGTATGGTGGTTCTTCAACATTGTGATACATGGGTCGAGTGATATTGTTGGATGGTCTCGGTTTTGATATTGCCTAGGGGTGAATTGACTTGTTCCTATTATGTGATGTAGCACTCTAGTTGGTTGGTTTAAGCCTACGTAGTCGGGCCCGTATGGTATAAACATGTTACAGGGTGCCTTAGCAATGGTCTGAGATTTTCAAGATAGATTGGAGATAGCTCTGTACTGGCACCCGGTTATGCCGACCATGAATGCCGATTTGTACAGCTTGAGATCAGAAACAGAGTGGTTATAAGACAGGTTGGGCTAGTTGCATCTGAGCTCGCCCTACCTCTGCTGGTTCTGTTATATATTATGCTTTCCATGTATTGATGTGGCACCAGTGTATTTTGGATGAGTTATGAGTACACCAATATGATTTCATTGAGTTAGATGATTTTTTGATATTTCTAAGGGAGGTTGAGGTAAAGGACATTCTGGGGGTCGTACGAGATCTTTTATGGCTATTGTGATTGGATGATTGTGGATTTTGGGCTGACTACTATGCTGTGTAGCATGAATTTGGTGGCTTATAAGTATCGGTGGCTACTATTACAGTTTCTACCAAGAATTAATTGTTAAATGCTACAGAATGAGGGGTTGAATGGTAATGATTACTGAGGATCATGTTTGAGAAGTGAGATACGAATGTCTGGATACGAAGGAAAGTACAGAGATCCTAGATCTCGTGCATTGGAACCCATGGTCAATTGGGTATTTGCTGCATTGGTGAGTGTTTGGTGACGATGCCAGGTAGATTAGACAACAAAGGAAAAGGGTTTATACCCTACGTGTGTGTGTGGGCATATTAACTATTGTCCATAGTTATTTTATTAGCCTACGAGCCATTTACGGTTGGTTTATAGGAATTGCTTGTATAGGGGAACCAGGAATGGAATGAAAGTCGTATGTTTAAACCACCAGTATAGTTATGAATAACCATGATTATACTAATATCTGATAATGTGTTGAGGGTGAGTATACCTAGCCTATTGATTGTCTGTTATGTGCAAGCTGACTAAGCTGATATGATGAGTGATTAATCATTAAGAACCCCTTAGAGATTATTGCATTGATTCTCTGATAGAGATACACAGATTGCTATATTTCTATTTTGTTGAGACTATGAGAATAGTTGTGAGACGCTAAGTATGCTTATGATCATTGCATTAACTAGTTACCATGATTTTAAGATAAGGATCCCCATGTGGTTCAGACTGGAGTCTCTAGTTATGCCTGTTTCCGTATATTCAACGACGTAAGTCTTATTAGTAGGGGAAGTTGTGATTTGGCTCTGAGTCATTTCCTTTGTTTTGCAGCGATGTTGTTGATTGAGCATGTGTATAGCGACCTCAGGCCATTATTGACTTGTTGAGACTATTGGCATGGTGGTTCGATGAGTTATTTAGGAGTTATGTGAATTTTTGAGTTAACCAAAAATTTATAGTAGTAAATTGAGTTTTCAGGTAAAGTCCTAGTAAACGGCCTCGAAATGAAATTCTAACGATTTCATTTGCTCTGAAAAGGTCTAATTAGGCTAGAGGCATGTCTGGTACAATTATATCGTGGATTGCAAATTGGCCAATGAAATCGGTTAATAGTTGACCCAGTCAATGTCCTCGGGAACCACTCTCTGGATGAGAATTTTAATAGCACGATTTTCTCCAGAACGTCAATTTTGGTCTAGGGCAATCCTTTGTTTGATATCAGAGACGTCGAGATGTGATTTGACCCCCGGGGGGCTTTTCACTAAAAGTTGCATATAAAGAAACGAGACCCTCACTTTATCGTAGGAAGCACCATTAGAAATTCAGACTGCACCATTCGACCTGGAACATCAAAATCCATATGGTTGCATAGATTGTTTACAAAAATCGGAGTACGAATGAGCCCGAAATGATGAAAAAGGGACTGAAGGGTAATGGCAAGGGGGATGACATGTCCTGTGGTTGTGCTGCCATGTGGCATGACCTGGTGCAGCCATGTGGCAGTGACCTGGCAATAGTACAACTATACAAGTATATATGCATGTTTCCAGGGACTTATGCACATACTTCTATACTTTATATCGCGATTTTGAGCTCATTATTGATCCGATTTGAGTGATTCAAAATGCTACGTGACACAGATTTTCACGATGAACATTGTGGTGGTGTCAGAATTCAATTTTTTGGCATGTATTTTGAGGTAAAATCCCTATTTCTATGCTGATCATATATCAAAATTGGTGAAAAAATTGCACAGTGATATCTTGGTTATTTCTCAATGAAATTAAGTGAAACTTATGTCTAGCTTGTTCTATATTCCAAGAGGAACATTGTGATAAGGTTGGATCTTATTAATTTTACTGTATTTTTGCAAAATTTGGCGAGAAATTATGTAAGAAATGTTTCCAATGAGAAATGCAACTTAGTTTTTGAGTCATTCTCTGAGTTCTTAGGTCTATTTGGGCTCAATTTCTGGCTATAGACTTGGGTGATGTAGGGATCATTTTACGGGGGTTGGTTTTGCATTTTAGATGTGGGCCCCATTTTTCCCCATTTTGATCGTAATTGATATATTTCACCCATTTCTTAAGATCTTACGGCCAAATCAGTCGCAATAATCTTGTGACTTATATTTTGATAGTTGAGAGCATCAGGAAGTGATTCATAGGAAAAGGCTTGACTGGATCAACTCAGAGCACGATACGCCGATTAGCAGGTAGGCTAGGCTTTCTCTAAACCTTAAATTGAGCTGAAATATTTGTATATTTGAGTTGAAATGTGTAGAAATCTACTATTTATGGATTGAGTTGTGGAGTACATGTTGTATATGGCTGGATGCGATCTATGTGTTGTACATATATATAATGTTACGGGATGATAGTTGTTGTTTTGAGGGTTGTCCTGGTTGTAGCTGTTATATTACTTAAGTTCTTATATTATATGACTACGAAAGGGCCTGAAAGGTGTTAGCTGGAGCTATGAATATATGACAGGTATGTACTCTGAGCTTGACTCTTGCTTGTACGTGTGTATGGCTTGAGGCTACCAGAATATACTAGCTATTGATGTTGACCTATGATTACATGCTACCCTATGCGCTGAATCTAGTATCTATATTTGGTTGGTATGTATATACAGGGTATGACTATGGTTATCTATATTTTCTCTGAGTACTTCTAGTAGAATTTCCTAATTAAACATGATCCTCTGTTGCCCTATGGTTTACATGATCCTATATATTGTTGTTATTTGCTATATACTTGTGCCACTAGTTAGTGAATGGAGAGATACACCATACTCTGGGGACAGGTATAGTGCACCCCTAAGGGAGCCCTGCATTCTGTGATGCGAGAGGTGGTTCTACTGCGCCACTAGCGGGTTTCATATGGGAGTGTGACCCTGATAGCTAAGTGCAGGCTATATCCTACGCACTTCCCGGGATATCTGTGACAAAGCACTAGCTATGTGGGTTATTATTGGGAACTCACATTCTGTTTAAAGAAGGGCACATTATCAGCGGGCAAGCACATGGTTGCCTTTGGCAAATCCTTGATATCAACTGGGCTTCAATATGATTTTGGGTAGGTGACATCCTTCCATTTATCTAGCGTCTTGGGCCTTAGATTGGGTTATACCAACACTGCCCTATGAGTGCTTTGCATAGAGAAGGGGCCTGGGAAAGGCCGAATATGGGCTACTACCTTGAGATAAAAATGTGTTTTGACTTGTACCTTTATGAATGGGTATAGCCTATTTCTATTGAGATATGATAACTAGGAGATTGTGTATTGATTATATGTCATGTTATGTCCTGATTTTATTATAGATACGATTTGATGACTGTGACAACTTATTTATTCTTGCTACATTGTGACTTGATTACTGGCATACTATATTTTTGTTAGGCCTATCTGTTGTAGACACTCATGATATCCCTATTATTATTGCATGTCTGCTTCCATTATCTGTAGTTGGCTAGAATATAGCATGTTTTCCTACTAGGCCTGATTTTATCCTGATTATTGAGGTCTATGCTCTTGTGTGTTGTTGTTAGCACCTCCGTTTGGCTTCTGCTTACATGAGATTGGGAGTGAGTTGTCATTATCCAAGGGATAGTGGTAGTATGGATTGTGTGGGATATCTTGTTTGAGAATGTCATTGCCTATGTTAACTCTGGGCATGACATGACTTTGGAATTCCGGATTCGGATACATTGGCTGATTGAGTAATTAATTGATACCTCAAGTCCTAAGATGACGCTATCGTTGTTGTTAAAGCAATGGTGGCCATGCCCGTGTATCTAAGTTCATGAGTTTTGTGCCCCGTGTTTCAAATTTCGATGGTCGCGCCTAAGCATCGGCTTTGGATGTCGATTCCTAGGACTGAGCACTTTTTGATAGTTTGGGTCCCGGACCCTATTGATCCCATTTTAGGTGCGGGCCCTGGCTAACTTCCCGATGGACGGTAGGTCAGAAGACCCAGGGGGTAGAGACCTCAAGTTATCTTAGGGGTTCCAGTTCCCATGTGATTCCATTTCTGGATTGGTCGAGGACCTGATTATTATTATGATGTTGGGGGTCGAGGGCTAATCGTTACCTGTGGATCCACACAGCTTTTCATACCTTGATTGTGTGCGAGTGTACAAATGAGCTTATGGGGGCTTAGGGGTGTTCAGGCTTAGATACTAGGTCCTTACACCCACATATAACTGGCCCTTATTCTGATGATGTGGAGAGTGGTGTTTTATGATGGTTCTGTGGGATTCTTTGATGGTTTTGAGGGATTCTTTGATGATCTGCCGATATTATATTGTGCACATGTGTACCTTCTAGGCTTATGGTGGCCTAGTTGGTATAAAGGCATATAAACTAGGGTGTTGCACCGGCGTAGAACACTATGTATCAGTTGGGAAAGTTGTAGTATTAGCCTACGGAGTCTTTATCGGTCGGTATCAATGTTCCATACTCAAGTTAGTTTAGGTTATCACTGTTCTTCACTTTGGTTGGTTCAATTATGGTCTCAAGGGTTTCCAGACATGCGTATACATTGATCTGAATTCGTTTTGCTACACTACTACAATTCCCTATACATTTGGGCTTTATTTATGTTTACTATTTCAATCGGTCGACCGATGATTCCTACTAGGTGCCTTTTCTAGTACTCACCCCTACTTCTGCATCTTCCTATGGTGCAGGTCTAGGTATGGGCCGTGATAGTTAAGTTGGGGAACTTTGAGAGCACTCAGGAGACATTTGGTGAGCATCGACAGATCTAGTTTCTTCGTAGTCTCCTTCATGTTGATGGCCAATCTTTTGTATCTAGACATTGGCTTTATACAATAGTGTTATGTATTTGTAGAGGCACTCTGATTTTGTATATTATTATGATTATCGATATATGTATATGATATGTCCTTGTCTATTGTAGCTCTGTACCATTGACTTCCAGGTTCTGGATAGGTTTTGGTTTTTAATATTGTCATATTGGTCATGGTTTGACTAGAGAGCTAAGACAGATATCCTGTGGGTTGGGTAATTGGTTTCCTGTAGGTGGGATCTAACAGGTGCTATCATGACTGGGACCCTAGTGATGATACTATTACCTATATTAGCGTTCAATACTACTCTTAAAAGTATATATTATATGCGCATACTTAAGATAATATAATTTACTTTAGGTGTCACTTTTCTTCTCTTTAGGACTTAGCCCAAGTGAGATTCTTTTAACTTTTCTCAAAATTGTCTAAAATCGTAGCTTTCATGCCTACTGTTCATAAAATACTTATGCTAATACTTTTCTTAAATCTAAAACATGAATTGGAAATCCATAGATTTTTTGTAGTAACTTTAGGGTTTAACTAGTTTAACAATTAAAAGAAATATCTCAACATAAGACCTCAATATAGTAGAAAATTTTAATAAGTTTCAACTTTTTCTTCAAAAATAGCATAGATAAGAAAAATTACTCATAATGAAGAAATCTTGTTATCAACTAATAATTTGATACTTGGAGAAACTAGTAATTACATGATGGTGAAATAATATAGTAAGATTTTCGTAGGCCTTACATAATTGTGCGAATTAGGTTCTTGAAGAATTTTGTAGAAAGGACTTAAAAGCCCTAGATTTTTTTCCTCTTAAAACTACATTCCAATTTGGAGAGTGTTTGAGCATACCGAGGTGAAGAATCATGTTTTAGGGTTTTAATTAGGTGAAAATTGACAAGTTTAGTGTAATGACCTCGAAGGTCATTTTTAGTATTTTCTATCAAATTACTGTTTTGCTCTTCCTAAAAGTTACCATGGGTTATTTTTGGACAAGTCTAAAAGTTAGACATTGAAAATATTATAAAAAGTTAGAGTTTTGCAATAACGGAGGTTAGTGTGACTAGACCTCCCCATTGGGGGATGGTGGAACCATATTTGCGGAGCTATTGCTGTTGGGCCTCTGCGTTTGTGGAGCTTTGAGTGGGTCTGAATAGTAGACTTCATTAAAAGACGATCTTATATCATTTTCCTCCATTTTCAATACTTCAGGATCCTTTTTCGTGTGTTTTCAAGGCAAATTGATTGGGTAACTATTTTCTAACCTTTCATTGATTTACGTTGATTAATTTATGATTTTAACTTCTAATTTTGGGATTTAAATTGTGTAAATCGGGGATTTCTTGGTCTTTGATTTCTAAACTTTAATTGTTAATTTCTCCCACATCCTAACTCCAATTTTAAACCATTTTCTTTGATGAACTCCTTGTTATGTGTAGAGCATTTTCATACATTAATTTTCAGATTACACATATGTTTTTCGGCATGAGATTTTTTACCATTTTACCTTTTTTCCCCGGCTTAATTGATTTTATTGTCATCAGATTCATTTAGTAATTGGGATGACATATTTGAATAAATTGTGGTGATTTGGAGTACCATAGAAAGAGGAAAGCAGCGATTTCTAGATTCGAGACTCTATTTGAGGCAAGTGGACTTCTAACCTTTTGTTAAGTATGAATGAACCTTGTATGATCCTATATGTGTGTAATTGAGTACTTTAGGGATAGAACTATAACATCGTTGGTTTGATTATGATATTTTGGATTGAATAGTTATCTATGTGGTGATATATTGACTAATAAGCAATTGTAGGTTTGTAATTTATATGATTTTGTGAATCATGCAATGTTGATAATAAGATGGTTCTTATTTTATGATATGATTGATCTACTGACACTAGATTGATACTGAAACAGTGATGATATTGAGCTATTAATGATATTGAGATATTGAGATCATTTTTATGTTAATACTATGATATAATTATGATCAAACAAATTGCATTTATTATTATTTGTGCACTGATAGTTGTGATGGCTATGGTAGAGATGTGAGTAAGGTAATATGAGGATTGGTGGTTGAGGTCTCTACCGATCGAGCTGAGGCAATATATTGTTGGTTTGACTTTATTTTCGAATGGGTCTGAGGTCATTTTCGGATAGGTGGGCATGAGTCGAGGTCATTGTCATCCTTGTTCACAGATACATGGTCCATATGTGGCCCTATGGATTCATTCTGAGGCAATTATCTACTCAACAAATGTGTATTCTAGGATAGGCATGCATCACAATTATTTGACATTACATCACATTATTCACTCGTAGAATCCACTCCATCACATGTCATATTTGGTTGATATTATTGTATATTGTTTATGAGATTGTATGCTTGTCATATTACTGATCTTGAGTAACTGTTGGATCTACCTATAAACATATGTATGGAGATACTGTACTAGATGATGAGTATAGTGATCTATATATATGTATATATTGTGCTGGGACTTTTCTAAGTGCAGGGTTGTAGTTCGACAAATTGTAATTGGATTTAAGGAGTTACTTGTGTTCTACATTACTTTACTTTAGGTTAGTTCTATTTCGCTGAGTACCCTATTATTTGGTGTTAACCCCTTGCTATATTTTTTTAGGTTGTAAGCCCGGTCCATCTTGCTAGCTTCTGATTATCTTTAGGATTGAGCATTAGATCTATCAAGAGGTAGCTGCTTATTTTGTGAGCAGGACTTTGAAGATTCTACTATTATGTTTCGGTTCTATTTGAGAACTGGACGTTATGACTTGTATTTCATTCGAGTATTATATACATTGAGGCTTTTACATGTGACATCTGTTCTTGGATGGTTTTAGTGTGTTTTCTTCTGCTTATCTATATTATCAGACTCTTATCTTCCCCTTATGTTGTTATTGTTATGTTGTTTGGGTTTGGGCTAACTTGCTTTGGTGGGTTAAGTGAGTGTCATTACACATGAATTTTAGGACGTGACAATTTGGTATTAGAGCCCTAGGTTCATATGTCTCATATGTGTAGAAGCCCATTATGGTAGAGTCTTGAGGATTGGTACAGAGACACCTGTTACTTATCCTTGAGAGGCTATGAAGACTGTTATGAAAATCTCTTTCGTTTCATTCTAATCAATTTTTACATGGATTTTGTATAAGGGATGAGTGTTCATGTGTCCTTTTGATAAATGGTGAGGACCAAAGCTACTACTGTTATAAGTCGAGGGGAGGTCACCCATGATGTTGCTACTGAGACCCTAGCTAGTGGTAGGGGCTGTGCTAGAGGTAGAAATAGAGGCCGAGGCCGAGGGGTTACATCGATGAGAGGATATGATTGGGGTATCTCCCCCAATCCAGTGATGCAGCCTAGGCAAAAGCAGGTTACATATGAGTTTGCTGCAACTCCACTACTTCAGGATACACTTTTAAGAATCTTGGGTGTGTTATAGGTTTTGGGCAAGTAGGTAGCCCAGATGACACTCTTGGCACTCATAGACTCGGGTGAGGGTGTAGCATCAAGATCAGCTGCAGGCCCCTGAGGCCCAGGTTCAGGTTGAGCATCCACTAGCAGCTTCAATTGTTGAGATTCCACCAGTTGTTGCCTTTACTAATGATGAGCAGCGGAGGTATAAGAGATTCTGAAATATAGACCCACCTTATTTTCAGCGCGGGAAGACTGAGGATGCTCATGAGTTCTTGACTACCTGTAAAGATTTGTTGGATACCGTAGGACTAGAAGAGACACATGGTGTGAGATATGTCACCATCCAGCTCCACGGGCCATCCAGGGAGTGGTCGAGGACTTATACAGGATCCCTACCAGTTGGATCTCTTCAAATGACTTAGAAGACACTTTTTGATACATTCTATGATCGGTTTATCCCTTGGAGTGTCCGCGAGGAGAGCCGATTAAGTTTTGAGAGTTTGAGGCAGGTCACTATGATTGTTTTGGAGTAGGAGATCCGGGTTTGCTAGTTGGCCCATCATGCCACAACTACAATATCGATCGAGGCGAAGGGAGTTCATTGATTTATGAAAGGGCTAGTTTTCCCTATTAGACAGTCTCTATTCTAGGTATCTAGGGATGGGGCTTCTTTCTAGACAATGGTTAGTATTGTCAAGAAACCGGAGTTGATGTAGAGGGAGGAGTTCAGGGACACCAAAAGGGTCCATACATCAGGACAGTACTCAAGTGACTCATCGGGGGGAAAAGTTATGGTCAGAGGAGGTAGTTTATTTCAGCATCTCAAGGTTTATGTGACCTTTCCAGCTTTAGAGGGAGGATGAGGTCTCTGTGATTCCTATATTTCAGGACAGAGTTCATCTGGATCTCAGCAGAGCCCCACGGGCCGAGAGGAGTTACAACATCCCTCTTGCTCCTTCATAGCAGTGGTCCATCCCTAGATCCTACTTTGGGTATGGATCTCCTGACAATATGATTTTCTAATACCCCAAGAAAACTCACTCAGGGCCCCACTATTCATACTCCGCAGCATTGGTCGGAGATCTGACACCAACAGCCAGAGGTTCAGCCCCATAGGATAAGGGCCTGGTTAAAGGTAAAACTAATAGAGGTGGACGTACCAGTGGTAGGGGAGCAGGTGATGCTTTCACTCTTTCAGGTGTTATAGGGTTAGCTTCTGCAAGTGGAGGTTGAGGTGGCTATTCTTATGCCTTCTCAGATAGACTCGAGGAAAAGACCTCTAATGTTGACATCACAGGTATTATTCTGATTTTCCATCGCCATGTATCTAAGTTATTAGATCCTAGCTCTACCTATTCATATGTATCTAATTATTTCTCCTTAGGGTTTGAGTTTCCTTGTTATTCCATGTCTGTCCTGTTCATGTTTTGACCCCGGTAGAAGAGCCCTTAGTAATGGATTGGGTGTATCGATCCTGTCTTGTTACTTTGGTGGGCTATGAGACTTGGGTAGATCTGATTATACTGGACATGGTAGATTTTGATAATATTCTGGGTATGGATTATCTATCTGTGTATCATGATATTCTTGTTCGTTATGCCAAGACCGTTACCTTAGCCATTCTGGGTAGATGAGGATTAAGTGGACCAGTTCAAAGGGATCCTATCCTAATAAAGTGACATCTTACATTCGGGCCCAAAAGTTGATTGATCGAGGGCGTTTGGCTTAATTGGCTTTTATTCTTGATACTGCTATTGAGTCACCTTCTATGGAGCCTATTCTTCTATCCAAGGAAGGCCACTTCTACTATACATCCAATTATACATCTCCAACTTGTGAGTTTCTAATGTGTTTCCTACAGATCTACCAAGAGACCCTCTTGATCAGGACATTGATTTTGCTATTGACCTTGAGCCAGGAACTAAGCCCATTTCTATGACTCCCTATCGGATGGCTCCAGCTAAATCGAAAGAGTTAAAAGAGCAACTCTAGGATCCGTTGACTAAGGGCTTTATTCGCCCTAGTGTTTCCCATAGGGTGCCCCATTCCTATTCGTAATGAAAAAGGATGGGCCCATGAGGATTTGTATTGATTATAGACAATTGAACAAAGTGATTGTCAAGAACAAGTACCCACTTCCTTGTATAGATGATTTATTTGATAAGCTTCAAGGAGCCGCACTATATTTTAAGATTGACTTGAGGTCGAGGTATCATCTACTTTGGATTCGACCATTAGATATACCTAAGATAGCATTTGGGACCAAGTATGGCCACTACGAGTTCCTTGTTATGTCCTTTGGTTTAACTAACATCCCTGTAGACTTTATGGAGTTGATGAATGAGATGTCCCTGCCGTATCTGGATTTGTTCGTGATTGTGTTCAAAGGTGATATCTTGGTCTATTCTAAGATTTGGAGGACCATGTGAGGCATTTGAAGATTCTACTCTGGAGGCTCATAGAGGAGAAGCAGTATACAAAGTTCTCCTAGTGTGAATTTTGGTTGAGTTCGATAGCATTCTTACGGCATGTGGTGTCCAAGGAGGGTATTCGAATTGATCTGATGAAGATTGAGGTTGTTTAGGGTTGGATAGGTCTACCTGAGCTATAGAGAATGGTAGCTTTTGGGCTTGGTTGGTTATTATCACCATTTTGTTCAAGCTTTCACCACCATTGTAGCTCCACTGACTAGGATTACTCTAAAGAATGTCGTACTTCTTTGGTCCGATGAGTGCAAAGAGAGCTTCCAAAAGGTTAAGTTATTATTGACTATAGCGCCTATCCTGACATTGCCAGAGGTGGGTGTCGATTTCACTATTTATTGTGACGCTTTAGCAGTAAGTCTAGGTGGTGTGTCATTATAGAAAGGCAAGATTATTGCTTATGCTTCTAAACACCTGAAGGCCCATCAGAAGAACTATCTAACTCACGATTTGGAGTTGGTTGCAGTTATGATTGTGTTGAAGTTATGGCATCACTATCTATATGGAGTCCATTGTGAGATTCTTACGAATCATTGCAACCTATAGTGTATTTTCAATCAACGGGATCTAAATTTGAGACAAAGAAGGTGGATTGAGCTTCCAAAAGATTATGACTTGACTATTCTCTATCACCCAGGAAGGCCAATGCAGTGGTCGATGCAATGACTAGGAAGGCTTCCAGCATGGGGAGTTTAGAAACTATTCGGGTTGAGGAACGATCTTTCGCTAGAGATGTTCAGAGATTGGCTAATGGGTTGTTGAGATTGTAGATTTTAGAGCAGGGCGGAGTGCTTGCTACAATTTAAGCCTGCTCATCTTTGATGGATCATATTCATGAGAGACAGTTTTAGGATGACAAGTTATGTATTATATGGGATAAGGTGATTATATGTGAAGCTAGGGGGGCAGTGCTTTACTCTGATGGTGTTTTGAGGATTAGGAGTCATATCTGTGTGCCTAAGGTGAGTGATTTGTTCAGATTGATATTTGAGGAGGCTTAATGTGCTAAGTATTATATTCACTCAGGTGCATCAAAGATTTATCAGGACATGAGTCAGCATTATTGGTGGCTTGGTATGAAGAGGAATGTTTCAGAGTTTGTATCTAGGTGCTTGACATGTTAGTAGGTCAAGTGTGAGCACTTGAGGCCAGGTTGGGAGCTTCAGTGGATGCTTGTTCCTGCATAGAAGTGGGAGTGTATTTCCATGGACCATCATTAGCTTACCTCCTACTATTAGGGCTTTTGATTCTATTTGGGTAGTGGTGGATTATTTGACCAAGTCTACCACTTCATTCTAGTTAAAGTGAATATACAGCTGAGAGACTAGTCCAACTTTATATTAGTCAGACTGTGAGGCTTCATGGGGCCCCAGTTTCCATTATGTCATATTGAGGTTTGTTGTTTACTTCGCATTTTTAGAGGGCTTTACATCATGGTTTGGGTAATTGTTTGGATTTGAGTATATCTTTTCACCCTCAAAACGAGGCCAGTCTGAGAGGACCATTCAGGTGTTAGAGGATATGGTTTGAGCCTGTGTTAATGGGATCAACACTTAGACTTAGCAGAGTTTGCATATAACAACAATTATCATTCCAGTGTTTAGATAGATCCTTTTGAGGCTTTGTATGGCCAAGGATGCAGATCACCCACAGGTTGGTTTGACACAGTAGTTGTGGTGAGTATGGGTGTTGATATATTAAGTGATGACCTTGAGCGGGTGTGATTGATTCAGAGTAGATAGGTGACAGCCCAGAGTCACCAAAAGAGATATGCTAAAGACTGGTTCAACCTTTGGAGTTCATGGTTGGTGACATGGTTTGGTTGAAAATCTCAACTTTGAAGGGGGTTATGAGATTCAGGATGAAAGGCAAGCTGAATCCGAGATTCATTGGCCCTTTGGATATCTTGGATAGATTGGGAAAAGTGGCTTATAGACTTGCCCTGCCAGCCAATATGCCTTCAGTCCATCCTGTCTTTTGTGTTTCGATGTTACAACATTATATTTCGGATGAGTTTCATATGACTTCTATAGATTCGGTTGAGTTGAGCTCTTATTTGACTTATGACGAGTAGTCGATAGCCATTTTGGACAGGCATGTGAGGAAGTTAAAGACAAAAGAGATCACTTCAGTAAAGGCCCAGTGGAGCCATAGGCCCGAGAGCTGAGGTTATAAGGGAGATAGAGTGGGATATGTGTGCCCAATACCTTCAGTTTTTGGTTCAGGTATGTCCCTTTATCTAATTATCAAGGCCAAACATTGTTTTTCGAAGTGGATGATGTAATGATCTCGAAGGTCATTTCGACATTTTTGGCCAAATTATCATTTTGCTCTACCCCAAAGTTTCCTTGAGTCATTTTTGGATAAGTCTAAAACTCGAACTTTTAAAATATTGTAAAAGGTTGGAGTTTTGCAAAAGAAAAAATTTTAAAAGGCTTAAAGTTGGAAATTTTGAGTCTTAAGGTCATTTCGAGTTTCGAGTGTCAAAATTTGATTCTGTTAATTCCATCAATTTTGGAATGTCGAACCTTGACTAGAAGAACTTGCAGAACTGAATTTGGAGTAAAAATGGAGATTTTAGGCCCAAAGTTGTATTTTCAATTCATTTTGGATCATAGCTTTGACTTTGGTTGACATTCTGGGTTCGGAAGCTTGTATCGGAATTTTGTTAGTTTCAGTGGTTCTGGGTGGTGAAACCAACGCTAGAAATGCCTCCATTATAGTTTTTAGAGATTCTGATAATATTTTGAGTTTTTAAGACCGAAAATAGTTTAAGTCCTCCTTGGGTATGGAGGTTCCGGATTTAAATTCTGACGATTCCATTAAGTCTGGACCATCGTCCAGGTATAGTTCAATGTTTGGTTTCTGTTCATGGGGTTCCAAATGAATTCCCGAGGGCCCAGTTCTAGATTACAATTATTGTATGTTGTTGTCATGTTTATGTTCTGGTGCATCTACCCCTGACCCTCTATGATCGTGCCTCCTTCTCCGCGTTTGTGGAGGTTAGTGTGACCAGACCTCTATTTTCAGGGAAGGTGGGCCAAGGTTTGCAAAGTTGTGGTTGTTGGGCCTCCAGGTTCATGGATAAGGCTCCGTGTTCTCGGAGCTTTGGTGAGGCTCTGACCAGTGTACTTCATTAAAGGACGATCTTATTTCATGTTCCTCCATTTTCAATATTTCAAGCTCGACTTTCAGAGGATTTTTTGAGGGTTTTCAAGGCAAATAGATTGGGTAACTATTTTCTATTCTATTCATTGATTTCCATTGATTAATTTATGATTGTAACATCTAATTTTGGGGTTTTAATGGTGTAAATTGGGGATTTCTCGATCTTCGATTTCCAAACTTTAATTTTTGATATCTCCCTTATCTTAACTTCATTTTCGAAACCATTATCTCTGATCAACCTCTTTGTAACGTGTTCTTTTTCATACATTAATTTTCCAATTTTTTGCTACGTTCTCTGGCATGAGATTTTCCACCATGTTATCCTTTTTCCTCGAATTAATTGATTTTAGTATTATTAGATTCGTTATGTGATTTGGATGCCATATTTGAGTAGATTATGGTACTTTGGAGTACCGTACAGTAGGGAAAGTAGCGATTTCGACTTAATTTGAGACTTTATTTTAGGCAAGTGGACTTCTAACCTTTTCTTAAGTATGAATGAACCTTGTATGCTCTTATATATGTGTAATTGAGTACTTTGGGGATAGAATTGTAACATCATAGGCTTAATCATGATATTTCGGATTCCATAGTTGTCTATGTGGTGCTACATTGACTTATAAGCAATTGCGGGTTTGTAACTTATGTGATTTTGTGAATCATTTGATTTTGATAATAAGATGGTGCCTATTTTGTTATATGATTGATATATTGATATTAGAGTGATACTAAGACACTGATGATATTAGGTTATTGATGATATTGAGATATTGAGATCATTATGATATTGATATTATGATATAATTGTGATCCTGCACATTGCATTTATTATTATTTGTACACTATACTTCTACTGGCTACAGGCGAGATGTGAGTAAGGTAATATGAGGATTGGTGGTCGAGGTCTTTACTGGTCGAGCCGAGGTAATATGCCAGTGGTCCGAGGTTATTTTTGGACAGGTCCATGGTTATTTTCGGATAGGTGCACATGATCCGAGGTCATTACCTACCATGTTCACAGATAAACAGTCTACGTGTGGCCCCTATGGTTTCCATCTGAGGCTATCATCTCATTATTGGATGTGTATTCTAGGACAGACACGTACCACGATTATTTGATATTGCATCATATTATTCATTATATGGCAGCCACTCAATCACATATCGTATCTAGTTGACATTGTTTTATATTGTTTATGAGATTATAAACTTGTCATATTCCGGATCTTGAGTAAGTGTTGGATCTACCTATATACTTGTGTATGGATATACTACGCCAGATGATAAGTATATCTGTATTTCTATGATCTCTATATATATTGTGCTGGGTCTTTTCTAAGTGCAGGGTTTTAGTTCGGTGCATTGTGGTTGGAATTTTAAGGAGCTACTTGTGTCATTCATTACTTTACTTTAGTTTAATTCCATTTCACTGATTTCCCAGTAGTTTGATGCTCACCCCTTGCTATATTTTTGTAGGTTGTGAGCCTAGTCCACCTTGCTAGCTTCTAATTATCTTTAGGATAGAGCTTTGGATCTATCGAATAGTAGTTGCCTGTTCCTTTAGCAAACCTTCAGAGATTCTACTATGATGTTTTTTTTCTCTTTGAGGACAAGACATTATGACTTGTATTCCATTTGACTATTCAATGCATAGAGGCTCGTGCATGTGACACCAGTTCTAGGATGGTTGTAGTGTGTTTTCTTCCTCTTATCTATATAATAGATTGTAATCTTCTACTTATGTTGTTATTGTTAAGTTGTTTTGGTTTGGGCTGACGCGCCTCAGTGGGTTAGGTGAGTGTCATCACACCCGAATTTCGGGTCATGACATTTTGGCTTAAAGGGTGCGAATGGAAAAAATACCCCTTTTGAAAAATGTTATTTAAGTTGGCTGGGGACCATCTACGGCTTGTACAATTTCTGCAGAAACCCATCTGTAAGTTTTTGAATGAATTTTGAGGTCACTGGATTGATTGTACCAGCTCAAACCATGGCCCAGAAATATCTATCACCCGTAGTTGGGTCCGTCGAGTTTGGGACTTAAAAATGGTTTTTCAGAATTTTTTTCATGAGTTATTGGATGGGCTATAACATAAACCATGGCCCAGAAGTCAGGTTGTCATTTTCACTCTGCACTGGCAGTCCATAATAAAACAATCATAACTTTTTACTCCTAACTTATATTGAGGCGAAATCAGATGTGATGGAAAAGTAATTCAAAGAACATTCATTTGGTAGGTGATATACCACCTAATTCTTTGTGAGCTAAAAGTTATGGTGATTTAAATTAACCTTGCACAATCCACTGTTAAAAACTTAACCGGTAGGAAGGTTTTGAACTTAACTTAGCACTAAAGGTCTCTCATGACCCAAATTCACTTCCAACAGACTTTCCACATATATCAATGATCCTAAAAAAGTATGTACAAGTAAGGCATTTCAATCTTATGTATTTTTAGTGACAAATTTCTAGATCCTAAAAGTAGAATTATGAGGTGTTACAATATCTCCCCCTTGGGATTAGTCATCCTTGAATGAAGATAAAACTGGGAAATATTAAGCATGTTTACTATTCATGAACTAGTTTATCAATAGGAAGCTATCTGAATAAATTATTACTCTTATTTAAGGATGCATCTCAACTTAATGATTGGGATAAGTAATATTACCTTAATGCTCATCATTTGAAGGCACTAATAGGTGACTATATCTAGCTTTCATGTTCGCCTCAGCTTCCCAAGTGGCTTCCTCAATGAACTAGTTCCTCCAGAATACTTTAACAAAAGAAATTTCCTTAGTTCTCAATTTGTGAACCTGATGATCTAGTATCTGAACTGGGATCTCTTCATATGACAAGCTGTCTTTAACTCCAATACTCTCTATAGACACAAACCAGTGCGGGATCTCCCAAATACTTCTTAAGTGTAGAAATGTGGAATACTGGATGAATTGTAGCTAACTCTGGTGACACTTCCAATTCGTATGCCATATTACCAATCTCCTAATAATCTTGTATGGCCCAATATATTGAGGACTGAGCTTCCCCATTTTTCCAAATCTGATAACTCCCTTTATCGGTGAAACCTTTAGGTACACCGAATCACCTACCTCAATTTCAAAATCTCTTATTCTAACATCGGTATAAGATTTCTATCGGATTTGCATTGTCTTTAGTCTATCTTGAATAACTTTCACCTTCTCCATAGCTTGATGGACTAAATCAAATCCTATCAATCCAGCCTCGCCTATTTCAAACCACTCAATAAGTGACCTACACCTCCTCCTATAAAGGGCCTTATATGGTACCATTTGTATGCTAGCTTGGGAACTGTTGTTATGGGAAAATTCAATCAAGGTTAAGTGATCATCCTAGTTACCTTTAGAGACAATAACACATAGCCTCAAAATATCCTTAAGAGTCTACATGGTTTGCTTTGCTTACCCGTCTATCTAGGATGGAAGGTTGTACTAAGATGCACCTTCATACCAAGCGCTTTCTCTAAGGACTTCCAAAATTATGTTGTGTACTGGGCTCCTCTGTCTGAAATGAAAGATATGGGAACCACATGCAATCTAACAATCTCCTTAATGTAAAGTCTGGCATGGTCCTTAGCTGTATCAGTCGTCTTGATAGGTAGAAAGTGAGTTGACATGGTCATTCTATATACTATTACCCATATCAAATCACACTATCTACGAGATTGAGGTAAGCTTGTTATGAAGTCCATGTTAATCATCTCCCATTTCCATTCTAAAATTTCAATATTCTACACCACACCACAAGATCTTTGCTGCTCTACCTTAACTTGCTGGCAATTCAAACATCGGCACACAAACTTTGCAATGTCCTTCTTCATGCCACTCCACCAATAAAACTCTCGTAAATCTCTATATATTTTTGTTACACCTATGTGAATAAAGTATCTAGCGTTATGAGCCTTAGCCTGAATCTTGTCTCTGAAGCCATCAATATATAGTACACATAGTCTGCCTTGGTATCTCAGGACTCCACCTCCCCCTTTTACAAATACTAATACCTTCTGTTTCTAAACATCTCTTTCAACCGAAGGAGGATAGGATCCTGGTCTTCCTTCTCTTTCACCCCTACAACTAAGGATGACTCCACCCTATTTTTTGTAATTTTCACGACCCAAGCGTAGGGCCTAGACTTACACGGCGAATGGGAAACCCGAAGGGACCCCAAACAATCCTCTTAGCATATCATTTACACATCCTTGGTCGCAGAAGCAATTAAACATCAACAAGAGAGTAAAAATAAGGATAAAGGGACTAAGGAAAGTTCTATATAAACATAAACAAACGGAAATCAAGAACATATCATAACTACATCACTTGTCCAACAATACCTCTATACATAGACTTGAGCAGGATCCAAGACACTTTCCGGGCTCATCATCATTGTATGAAGAGTTCAACATAAAGAAATAACCTAAACAAGAGTAGAATAGCTTGTGTCCCCGAACTTGAGGACTCACCAAACTTTATCTTCAAGATACTACAACGAGCCACCTGGAGGATGATCGTGAGGAGCTCCAGTTCCAACATGGTAACATCATGTAGGCATAGAGTATGCATTAGTAAGTTTGAATGTACTAAGTATGTAGGATGCAATGCATCAAAAGATAGGCAACATAGTCAAAATGCATCGACATAGGCAGTGGATAGTATAATAACAATATGGCATGCATTATCAATGCTTTGAACTAAAACATGCTTACATAGAACATATTACATCTGTAGGAAGAGACCACCATCATAGACAAAGCAAGCTAGTACTTGGAATCCAAGGCATGACACCCCCTTGGAAGGTGATTGAGGTATATACCCCTCAATTGGTAGATAGGTATATCACCCCCCCTCCCATCATAGTGGTCAAGGTATATACCCCTTAACATGTTAGATGGGCATGGCACCCCAAATCAAAGTGGCCAAGGTATATACCCCTCAACATGGCAGATACGCATAGCACACCCCATCAAAGTGGGTAAGGTATATACCCCTCAACATAGTAGATGGGCATAGCACACCCCATCAAAGTGGTTGGGCATATCACCCCCTCCACAAGGTGTGGTCAACTTGCAGCACTATAGATACTTTTCATGAATTCAATGCCTACATATAATCCTTTCATCATCATATGGTCACTTGACTCATGGGCCATGCAATAGATCATCAATAACTCAAAAATCCATAACAGGACGTTTTATCAAATACTTGGTGGGTGTGCAATGCTAGTTTCAAAATCATGCAATTTAAGAGTGAAATAATGTGAGAGAACTTGAGATAAATCAACCCACCAAAACTTGGTAATACCCTTATGCAAAATAAATTGAAGCCCCTCATCAAATCTCATAATAAATCATAGATTCATAGCTCAAAACATGCTTAAACAGTCACATTTTATGAAACCCCAACATAGTTTATATTCAAATTTC